>VZTJ01005967.1:0-25092 GCA_013397795.1 Orthonyx spaldingii
CGAAAGCTGCTACTTGTTAACAACTTGTTACTGTTAGCTCCCTTGGATGTTGTGCTTGTTGGAGCCGTTGCTAGGAGACCAGAACCTGCATGCCCTGGGGGCTACATGGGTCGAGAGCTGAGAGCCGAGCACAGAAAAGTTGCACTCAAGCCACCGGGCAGCTTGAGAAGACCCATCAGTAACGGGCAGCAGCAATGGAAAATGCTATTGTTTAGGGTTCGGACTGACATCCCAGCAGATTGCTGGGATTTCTCCAGAGATGCCAGAGTGCCAAAGCTTAATTTCTGAACACCTGACGAATTCTTACTTGACTCATTTTCCTGTCATGTCTGCATTTAGTGTCATGCCTCCGGAGAGGATTTGCCTCGCATGTGCCATCTGCTGGCAGCTCAGCGTGTGTAGGTGGAGAGTCCCTGTCCTGTTCTCTGTGAGCCTCAGTAGCCAGGGAGGAATAACTAGAGCCTGAAGTAAGTTGGTTTGTTGTTTTGGTTTTTTTTAATCTGAATGCAGTCAATCCCTAACATTCAGACAGTGAAATCCAGGCTAAATTGGGTGCAGTTTGTTATTGCAAACATGAGCTCCCTGCCCCACTCAAAAAATAGATCAGTATTATGTCACATTTTGTAACCTAGGTAAGTTTGTAGGGTAGTGAAACAGCCATGTTTTTCTGTTACTTGTATTACGCAAGCAGAGTTTTTATCTGTTGACACTTTTTACATATTTTTACTACAGTGAATTTAGCCTTTCCCTGTCTCACACCAGTGGTACTATCTCACAGAGTTGGCTCCTGTGAGAAGCTGCTGGAAGCTTCCACCATGTCCAGCAGACCCAATCCCTGCTGGCTCTGAAGATGGACATGCTCCTGGCCAAGGCTGGGCCAATTAGAGATGTTAGTAATGCCTCTGTGATAACAAAGGAGGGGGAGTAGGTGCTCCAGGCACTGGAGCCAAGATTCCTTTACAGGCTAAGGTGAGGACCATGGTGAAGCAGCTGTGCCCCTGCAGTCCATGGGGTCCACGGGGGATGCAGAGACCCACCCACAGCCCATGGAGGACGTGCCCACATTGGAGCGGGTGGATGCCTGGAGACGGCTGTGATCCAGTGGGAGACCTGGTGGAGAGAGGGGGCCCCCCCAGCTCCCAGGCTGGAGCAGCCTGTCCTTGGAGGACTGCAGCCTGTGGCAGAGTCACCCATGCCGCAGCAGTTTGGGGAGGACTGTTTGCCCGTGGGAGGGACTCATGTTGCAGCAGGTCGCAGGGAGCTGCTGCTCATGAGATTGGAACCACGATGGAGTTCACAGAGAACTGTCTCCCGTGGGAGGGACCCCACGGTCTCACAGGGGAAGGACTCCTCTCCCTGAGCAGTGGAAGAAAACCTCAGGTGACAAACTGACCAAAACCCCCATACCCTGACCCCTGCACTGTTGGTGGGAAGAAGAGAGGGGTTGAAGGGGAAAAAGGTGTTTTTAGGGGCTTATTTTACTTCTCATTTTCCTGTTCTTGATCTTGTTAGTAATAAATTCACTCTATATCTCTAAGTTGAGCCTGTTTTGCCTTTGGAGTGTTTTCTCCCGGTCCTTATCTCAACTCATGAAGCTTTCGTTAAATTTTTCTCTCCTCTGCTCAGCTGTGGCAGGGGAGGGTGAGTGAGTGACTTTCGTGGGTGCCTGGCATTTGGCCAGTGTCAAACCACGACAGCAGCAAAACCAACATTATTCAGTCATGCCAGGTCTACCAGTTTTCTACTCTTCACCAAATGCTTTAGAACTATTAATTAATCCAGATTAATACTAAGTTTCATATTTACATGCTGCTTAAGACTTTGTACTATGGAATGAAGAATCAGGTCAAGTGAACTATAGCAAAGAAACTAAGGGATTAGATAAAGCTGATGATGTAGTCTCCTGGCTTTTCTTTTGGACTGAAACATGTATAAAAGTGCTAAGCTCCTGCTGATACTGCCACAGGAAGGGAAAGGGAAGCTGTGCTCTGCCAGTGGTCAGTCATTTTCCATTTGACAAGGGCTGGCTTTCTGGGAGAAGACACAAGTCCCCTAATGGTTGTCTGGTCATGGAAGTGGGAACTGAGCAGGAGAAACAGAAATCTAGTAGGGAAGAACTTAATTTTTAAAGGCATACGTGAGTTTTCATCTGTATCTGCACCTCACAAAGGCTCCGTGACTTGTACAGAACTTGACCTGCCCAATGGAACTCACCATAACAGCACCAGGCATAATGGCACACTGGAGTATGTGGAAGGCTTGGGAATGACTCCAGCTCAGTACAACCTGCTATATGAGATCTATGCTTGGACGTGAGTCACTTTGCTCTAGCTTTGGAGGTGGGGTGTTTTGGTAGTTGCTTCCAGGCAGTGAGATGCACATTTCTGTTCTGGTTTTCTCCTGGAAATGCAGTAGTGGTTATTCTGGCTGGATTCCTGATTGATAAACTGCGAAATTGCTCTAAGTTCAGGGTTCAATTAATTTGTTCATGTACTGAAGTGGAATTTCAGGCTGCCCTTTCAATGCAAAGGGATAATTAAAGGTCCCACTGTAGTAACATTAGAGGGGTGGAGGGTAGGGACAGCTCTGTGTGTGGGTGTGTGATGGTCAGCTGAGCAACTGAGACATTTATCCTTTGACTACTGACTTAACCTGAATTGACACAGCACGGCAGTAAACACACTTTTCTCTGATGCAGATATGACAGAGACTAGTATGACATGTTTTTGATGGAACAAACTGATAAAGCAGGTTCAATGCCCAGCTCTGGCATTTGTTCTGGTGTGTGTGCTGAAAGCTAAGACCCAGCAGTCCCAGCAAATGCAGTCATGCTCTGTATCACAGAGGTAAACATCTTAGAGAGGAGAGAGGCACAGAGAAAGAGATTATGTCCTCTAGGTCATAGTCTGCAATGGACCTCAGGGCAGGGTCAGAGACTATAGAGTTTAGACTCCTCTTCAGAGTCCTCTGCCACCTACTTTGCCTCTCTAACCTCCCACCATGATAATATCATCATTATTTTGAGGATTGCCAAGTCATTTTATAAAGAGACCAGCCTTTACAAAGTTGAAAACTGAGAGTAAACTGATGAGGTTTACTGGTGTGTTTTGAGGTTGTTGTTTAGCTTTTTGACACAGAATGCTTTTGTCCTGATTTCAGCATGCCTGTTGAGGTTTGTGCATTTTTTCTGTTTTTCCCTAGTTGGTGTATTTGTTTTCTCTCTTCTCACTGTGCTGAATTCATCCATCTTTGCTTTAGGCTCACACTTCAAGGGCTCACCATATCTCCTTCCAATGATGTTAACAGGAAGACTGCTCTTTGGTTCTGGGAATGGGTCACTTACTAGTAAGGAATTCACATTTACATATTTTCATATTTTTGTATTTTCATATTTACATCTCACCAAAGGGTCATGATACATTTTTGCCTTCTAGACCTTTGTCCTACCAGTCAGCTTCACCCGTTCTTCCCCAGGGACTTGTGTTGCTGCCAGAACACTGCTCCTTGATATCATGCATGCACGACAAATGTTTAAATCTTCCCCTGTAACAAGTTTGCCCTTCTCTCAGGGGTGGGGACTGAGATGTGATTTCTCTGCCTCTGAAGTTATTTTTGCTTGCCTTATAGCAGGGATAGGTTCACCTCCCATGCCCCTGCATGATTTAGTACATTTTAAAATGGACTGTGAGGCTGGCACGTATGTCCTCTCTGTCACATGCCTCCTCTTGGCATGTGTAGAGTATCCCCCAGCCTGAACTCTCCATCTTGAGAGAGCTGTTGCTTCTGTGCCATACTCTTGGTCAAGTCTGTTCAATAGAGGATTTATCTCTTCTTCAAGTTGTGCAGAATCGTATCACAGCCTTCTGGTTCAAGGTGAAGGAGCTGGCACTGACATTTGGACTGTCTTTCTCTCATCTTGGGAATGTCCTCGATTTCTTCTTCACCCAGTAGTTTGAGACAAAGTTTGGAATGCAGTGGACACTCTGGGGGAGGTGAGTTTCTTTGGTGTTTTCTAGACACAGGCCAGCCTGTTTTGTCCAATCATTAAAAGAACCTGAAAGAGGTTAGTGAGGTAAGCAGGAAGTGACACATGATTTTCCAGTTTTTCCTGTTGCTTTCTGTGTGCAATGAGTGGTGTTTTCTGCACTGATGCCAGAAGACCCTCTCTAACTCTCTAGTGTCAGCCTGACAATTTTGTTTTCTTGACATATTTTAACGTCTGCAGTCACAGATAGTCAGTACTTAATGTAGGCATATTCCCACAGAATAGAAACTTCAGAGTGAAAGAGACAGGAATGAAATATGTTTGTTATTCTGTACTCTGGTGAGCAGAATTTGCCAATTCTGCAGCAGTGTCTGTACTGGTCCCAGCAGAAGATGCCTTGCACATGGCTGATTGAAACCACATGTTTAAATTACTGTGAGAAGCAGAACCTGAATTGCACATTTCTTAGTGAGAATCTGTTCTAGAGGTTGTATCTTTAGAAGATTTGAGCTTCTCTCCTGTTTTTGGTGCAGTGAGATGAGATCTGTCTCCAGTGGAAGGAAGGGGTTAAATGGCACATGGTTACTCTGTTGGAACGGTGATGTTAGGGAGACTTGCATCAGGGCCTTCTTTGTGTACAAAGACTCAGTGATTATAGAAAAGTGTGATTTACCAAACAACAAGGCAGTATGGGCCATCACCCATGGAAAAGAGGATGCATGTGTGAGATAATCTCTTGCAGAAATTGAAACCCATTGGTGTCCTCTGATTCCAGCTCTTCAGAGAGAAAGCTGTGGTCAGCATGGGGTGTCACATCCCGTCTGACATTTAGTTTTGTGCTCAGCCAGCATTTGCAAGCACAGCACAGTGACTTCTTTAGCCCATGGAGGGGTCAGTACATCAGACAAAGTGTGCATGCATCTCAGAAGTTGTTTTGGCTCTTTGGAAAACAGAATGGATAGAGAGCTCTTTCTGAGAAGGATGTCTGCAGCACATCCATTGCCAAATTTGCTTTGGCATATGCAGCATAACCGGACTCACTACTCTGGAACTGCCTGTGCTCACAGGTCAGATTGCTGTGGTAACTGCAGCAGGTCACACCAATGAAGAGGTACAGCCTGGCTTCCCGTACAGCCCTGAGATGCCTCCCCTGCTCTGAGGACCAGGGAAGTTTCCCAGTGTCTGCCTTGCTTTTATCTTGGGTTTATTGCACAGGGCTGCTGCAGGTCAGGACCATTCTAGCCACAGGCCAGCTGAGTTCTGCCTGAGAGACTCAGGTGGCTTTAGCTTCCCTGGCCTCAGGCAGTCCTGCAGCCATAGGAGCTCAATGGGCAGAGCTCAGGGATTGTGACAGGGTGCTGCAAGGTGAAGGGTCATACTCTGTGTTTTAAGAGAAGCCAGGCTTAGGAGTAATGGAGAATTCAGCATTTTACATGCAGTGGGTTATGTCATTCAGCACTCGGAGGAATTTCTAACACCTCTTGTTTTTCCCAGGGAGCCTGCTGTATGTGCTGGGGTTTGTTTCAGCCCTCGCAGTCAGTGTACTTGATAAAGTGGGCATGAAGCAGCTCGACTTGGATGGTGTTATCCAGCAAGAATCCAAAAAAGTGGTATGTGGTGCTTTTCTGTCTCCATCCTGGAAATCCCAGGTGCAGGAGCACTGCCTTCAGAGTGCAGGGAAGGCTGCAGCAACAAGAGCCAGTCCTGGCCAGGAGAGGGGATTCCCACTCCTCGGTTGGACCCTGCAGAGCAGTGCTTAGCAGATTGCATCTGTGAGCCACGAGCCAAGAGTTGCCCGCCTCAAGCATACTCCATTTACTCGAGAAATACTCCATTTAAGAAACAGCCCATAGACATTTCACCCTTAGACCACCAGAGTGGGTGTCTCCTGAGCTGGGTGGGGTGTCAGCTTCACAGGCCTGGGGCAGCTCTGCCCTGCAGCTGCTGCACTCTGCCATGTCTGGAATATAACTGGGCTCGCTCAGCCTGCATTTGTACAAAATGAAGCGTTTGTATCTGGTGAAGCATCTGTATCTGAAGGCTTCAGACTTTCTTTTTAATGCCTGCCTTTGCTTAAAAGAAAGCAACAACCTGGCCATCTAAATTGAGATTCCTGCTTCTGTCATGGGGCTCTGCCACAGACTTGCTTTGCTGCTTTGTTCCCGTTTGTGGATGATGCGGCTTCTATCACATAACGAGGATGAACTTTTATATTAGGTAAGGCCTGCAGTAAAAGAAATAAAATTATTTTGGTAGTATTTCATTAGATATGTGTAGGAAGCTACTGTGAAGTCAGGAGGGAAGAAATGTCATCAGCATGACAACTGAGGGGAAGTAGTCATACAGGTAGACAAATCAAGTTTAAGTAGCTACAAGATCTTTTAATAAACCTCTGTGAAAGCTGTTAACACTGAATGACTGTAAATTCTGTAAAGAATTTGAGGAAGTTTTATGAAATTTCATAAAATGAAAATCTTTGAGGGGTTTAATGAAATTTCTGCACGTCCCTAACAAAGGTGAAAGGCCGGTTTTGACAATGGGTGTTTTTTGCTGTAACCAGGTCTCCTTAAAGGAATTCCCCAGGGGCAATTACTACTATTCCTCAAATGCAGATGTTCAATATAAATGCTGATCTTTGCTGCTGGATTATTTTTAAACCGTTGTCCTGTCCCTCAGCATTCACCACCTTGATCTGATAAGGTTTTTTGCCTCTTACAAGAGGATGTCAAAACTTCACCTGTGTGGTTTGGACAGGCAATGGCACATTGCTGCTGTGAGCTGTGCTGATGGAAGGAAGCACATTAACCACTTTAACCTGCAGTTTCACTCTCCACTTGCAGCAAGTGTCTCGAAAGTGTCTGAAAATACCAGCTCCTCCGTGGTGTGCACCAGTTAAAAAGAAAATAAACCACCACGGGCTTGGCACTACATATCACACTGAATCAAGTTTGTTTACAAGTCCTCTCATTCAAACCCTTCCTGCCCATATACTTGTGCTCAAACTTACTTTCTATCAAAATAACCAGATCAAGAATACTAATTACGTTATTTTTGTGGTTTCATTTTATTTTTAGCAAGTTTATCCAGGATAAATATTCTGGTTACAATCAGCAGGCAGCCGCTTATATTTCTGGGGCAGTGTACAACAACTCCCTCATTCTCTCCACAGCAATTGGCATATTAATTGTGAGTACCCAAAACACGAAGCAGTCGCTGATAACTTGTTCCTGATTTTTTGAAATGTCTGCTACAGCCCCCTGAAACAGAATTTCACCTGTTGTGGCTGAATGAGGAGTCCTTTATATCCTTACAAACTTCAAGATGCACCTTAGCCTGACTTAAATCATATCCCCTATATTATATCCCGTGTTTTTACCTCTGTCCTGTAATTGTGCTGTGGTAGCATCCACCCATGGTATGTGGCTGTGTGTTTGGGAAGTCTGAGACTGGAACAGAAAGGATTGGGATAAGCTTTGAAAGTAGATGAGAAAGGACAATCTGCATGCAATCAGGCCCTCCTTTGTCAAAAAGCTTCCATTCCTTATTTCTGTAATTGTCAGGGTATAATGATGTTTTCCCTCCCCCTTTGTTAAAGCCTGGGGTTTTGCTTGAGTACTGGACACCTAATGACATTTCAGTCTCAGTTCAGAGGTATGCAAGAGGTAGAACAGCTGGTCTGCTACACTGCCAACAGCCGGGAAATGCCATATAACTGCCACTCCTGCCAGCCCACTTTGAGCAGCCCCATGTGCCACTAGGACCCATGGGAAGCAGGGTCCCCTGGAACAGGTTTTCTGTTTGTTCCCTTCACCGGGACTACGTTGGACTGAGAGGTGTCTTTGCTGTTGGCTGTGCCATGCTGACTCTGCCAGTCTTCGCTCTCCTGGCATTCATGTCTGTGCCTTTGCTGGTCTCTACCATCTGGCTGGGGATCACTTACTCCACTGCTGTGAGTTCTCAACTGTAACTGGCTGTATTGTGGCTACACTCCTACATCTGGATGGTGTATTACTGCTGCCCTGGTGTCCTGCTGAGCAGGTTTCACAGGCACAGGTTGAAGTCATTGGCTCCGCAAGCCTGAAGTCTTTGCTTAGTAACAAATAACCCTAAAAAATCAACATGGAGCAGAAGGCAGAGCACAACGAGGAAGCACTCAATACAGTGTGAAGCATTAACCTCACTATGCTTTGCTTGGTGCTCTTTTACCTTGACTGTAACACCTGAATCTCCTATGAATCTCATGAGTTAAATCATCAGGTCTGACTCCCGTTCTGAAATATGAATCAGGTTATTTCAGTTTCAGATAATTTATGTTGTTTGTGCTGTCTCAAGCTGCTTGAAAAGAATGTCTAGAATCAGCCAGTAGGCTGGAGGGATGGACATCAGATTTCTTGAAGAGAAAGTGTAAATGGTTACTTAGTGGGAATAATTTCTTTTCAAACGAATGTCCATCTAACATCTTTAAATCAGGCTCTGAGTTCCTGTTCTAATTACTCTCCCCAGGCTAGTATGTGGCCATGTATACTCCTTGTGGTCCCCCAAGTGACTTTAAGACAGCGATGGGGCTGGCAACTTCTGTGCAGATGGTTGGAGATGGCCTTTCAAATCTGACTATTGGACACATTCTGGGAACAAAGTCCAGGTGAGAATGCTTTGTCTTTTTTTTTTTTAAATAAGCAGAGAAGTCACCAGTGCTTTAGTGGAGCAGTGTGAACAGGAATCGGGATTTGCAACCTGATGCTGCAGGGAACTAGAACAATGCCTTAAGTATCTTCAGGTGATGGGTTGTTCTCTCCTGTTTCAGCTTTCTAGTGAATTAAAGAACCCTCTGTGGTACTGGCAACAGATGATGATCTTTATGTTGGCAAACACTGTCACATGCATCATTGCCTCCGTTAGCCTCAATGTTGTGGACAAGTATCAGGTACACGTGAAAAAAGGTGAAGAACAGCTGTGCACCACTGAGTTCCTTTTACCAATGTTGTAATAGCTGTTGGGTGTGTGTCACCAGTTGCTGTCTTGATTTTCCAGGATGGGATCCTGAAAAGAACCAGAAAGGGAGCACCTGTAGGGCAGGACAGAGACCTTGCAGATGCAGCACAGCTCCCTGATGATGACACAGGAACTGAAGACTGTGTCAGCTGAACCTTGGCAGGGAGAGAACGACTGCACTGCCAGACTACACTACTGATCACTTCTGCCTGAAAGTGTTTCAGGCTGTGTACTTCCAACATTTTCAAAGGGACTCTTGAAGGCAATTGTCTACAGACTGGGAATCTTTCTGCTTTCTTAGGTCAGGCACACAAGTGAAAGGGGTCTCCTCTGCGGTTCTTGGGCATTCTTCAACACCCACACACCTGCATGGGGTACTTTAAGGTCTGCATTGCAGGCAATGAAGCTCACCTAGCTAAGCTTGTTCATGAGCCATTAAGACAGCTGCTTGTCAACCTTACAGCACAACTGCCTGTGAAGGTGTGCTTGCCTGCCTGCTCTGCCACCAGAATCCTGCACAACACTTGCTAATACCCAGCAGGCCTGCTGTTTCACTCACTGTTCTAGATAAGCCTATTCCACAAAATCATGTGCCCCTGCAAGTGACATCATCATTCTTTAGGCAGGAGTCTAAAGACTGTGCATAAGCTGTGTGTATTCATTGCCCTTCAAAAACATAAAAGGTTTTGACCTGGAATCCTGTCCTTTATACCCCGGTGCTCTTACTCAGGAAGGCTAGAGGCTTATTTTACTTAGCCAGCTGCCCTTTGCACTGGGCAAATGTTCACAGTGTTTTCAAAAGCACAAAGGAGGCTTTAAAAATGAAGTAAACTGTAACAGCCAAGTATGAGAAATGCTGAAGTGAATCACACATGTAAATTACTACAAATTCTTCAGAGAAAGAGCAGCTGTGCTCAAGCTGCATTTAACATCAACAGTTCTAGATTGAACGTGATTTAGGCACTGATAGCATCCAATAAAGTCACATCTTAAGACAAATCCACTCATCAATTCAAAACTTGGTTGAACTGATTTACTGAAGATGATGAGCTCAGACAGCAATGTTTTCAAGTTTTAAGTTACAGAGGGAATTTGTTTCAGACCACAATTAAAGAATTTCCATTTTGGAGTTTGGTGCAGCAGAAAATTAGGAGGGAAGGTAAGTCACAAAACTGCAAAAATCACAGACTCCTCTAGTTTAGCAACAACCTCCCGAGATCAAGTCAGGGGTAGTTGGAGCAGGTTGTCCAGGACATGCTCAGAGTTGGAGCATCTCCACGAATGGAGACTCTGCAGCCTCTCCAGGCCACCTGTCCCAGTGTCTGACCCCTCACAGGAAAAATGTGCATCCCTGTGGTCAGATGGAATTCCCTTGTGCCCATTGCCTCCTGTCCAGAGCAGAGTCTGGCCCCCTCATCCTTGCTCCCAGCCAGCAGGTGTTTGAGCACACTGGTCACATCTCCCAGAGCTTTCTTGAACAGCCCCAGCTCTCTTGGCCCCTCCTCCTGTTAAAGATGCTCCAGTCCCTTTACCACCTCTGTGGCCCACCACTGCATGCCCTAAATCATATCTCTCTTGTACTAGGGAGCCCAAAACTGCACACAGTGCTCCATGTGAGGCCTCATCAGTATTTTAATCCAGCTAGCAAATCAGACTCCTGCTTCAAAATATACTTCGGCCTCCACTTGCTGCACTACTCCTGAATGCTGAAATCCTGCACTTGCATTTTTTCAGCGGAAAAATCCCATGATGAATTTCCAGCTGTGATTATGAAAAACCACATGCAGCAGGGCTGTAAACTAATGCTGGAGACTTGCATACAGAAGAAAATATGTGTTCAGAGCTGATTTGTGTGTTAATATCCTGACTTAAAAGCTGTGACTTCAGCCTGGTTTGCTGAAGCCATCAGCTTTCTTAGTGCATACCATGTGATGCAGCAGGTAAACTCAAACGGGGTTGGTGCTGTAATGAGTGCTGGGATAACCGCTCAAAGTCTCATATTTGCTTCTTCATGGAAGAAGCTCACTCAAAAGCCAGCCATTCCTGTTTGACATCCCATAATCTACCTCCAAATTACTAGAAAAGGAACTTCACTCTTCTGTTTTGAAGAAGAGTTGTGATATACTTTCCTTAAAGTCCGCCAACAGTTAACAAGGATTGTGTTGGTGAAGCACCAAATCCTCACTGCCTGTCCTGCTGGGTGTCACTGGGAAGCATTCCTGTCCCTCTCCTGTGTTCACTGCCTATATGGAGAACTTCTGTTGACTAGAGAGCGTTTTATAGAAACCATCATACAAAGATCCTTGCACTTGCTTATAAAAGCCCTTTCACAGAATCTGAAGATGTGGGGACATTCTGGTGACCTTTGGGCCTCTTGCATGAAGACCATCTTCAGTGTGGGAAGACTCTGTTGGAGCCTCTCACGAGCAGAGTTCTTTTGGACAGGCTGCTGGCTGCTCCTGTCTTTCTGACAAAGCTGATGGATAAAGCTCGAATCTGATGTAACAGTAAGGAGGCAGATGATGACCCTTCCTGGAACAGTACCTGCTCACCTCCACTGGGCACATTGATGGTTTATGCTTACTCAGCTTTTTTCAGTAATGACCCCCTGATGACCAGAAAGCCACCTTCACTGTGCCTGTCTTCCTCATTCTGGCTGGACACCTGCAGCTGGGATACCAGAGCTCAGCTCTGAGCTTGCAAAAAGGCAATTGCATGGCTCTCATACTTTGATTGAGCTTGTCATAAAAATGAAAGGGTGGCATTCACAGAAGTCAATATGCTGCAAGAAATGGAGGGAATCAATCAGGGGTTTTTTTGTTTAACACTGATCATGATTATGGGTAACTGAAACCTCCACACCTCACCCTGTCCTCTGCCTTAGACAACTCTGGGCCTTAACATTTAAGCTGCACAATATTCTCTGGCAGAACATTCCTCTTGCCAAAGACACAGTGGATTGAGACTCATAAAATAAGAGACTGTGAAGCCTGAAAGTGGACATTAATTCAGGCAGTTCACACTGAGGTGTGGAGGCCAGAGGGCCTGCACCACCTGGGACCAGGAGAGTCCATTGGTGGGATGACCCCTACTTCGAGAGCTCCTCTCGCAGTTAGGGTGAGCAAAAGGCCTTCCCCCAGGATGCACTGGTCTGTCAGGTAAATGTACCCCAGTTTCCCTCCTCCGGTTGGCTCGTTGCCTCCCCACCTCCGTATACCCTATTATGTCCCCAGTTCCAGAGAGTTCTCCCTTCCCTGTTTCTCCATTGGCCCCTGCTCCTTTGCACTCCCTTGCCACTCCCTCAGGTTTTCCCCATTGGCCCTCAGACCCTAACCCCGCCTATGTTCTGCCCCTCTGCCTCAGACCATTGGCCCTGATGCTCTGCCCACCCCCTATTCGCCCCATACAAAACCGTGGACCCCTCCATGTTCTCGTCCTCATCCCTGGATCCCTGAACAGGGCCTCATAGCCTGAAGTTTGGGATGAATGCCACAGACACACAACATCCTGGCTGAGAGGCCACTGTCCAGCTCACTCAGAACTACAATGTCAGTAGCTGCAGTTCCCTCCTCTGTCGCTCAAGGCAGTCTGGCACACAAAGGGTGTTTTATGCACTCACTAGAAGCACACAAGTGAGGGTATGACTCCTCCACATGAAGAATCCCCTGCTCAAGGGGAATTACTACATTTTTCTACAAATAGCCTTAAATGTTTAAAATATTTGAATATTTAATTCTATTTACAATATTGCTGGAGAACGTAGCGGAACCCCAGTGTGGTACAGAACATCATGGAATGTTGCCCACAAAAAGACATTAAGCTGAGCTCTTGCTACCATCCTACCCCTCCCCAGGGATAAGAGGTGTCTGTCTTATGGGCAGCCTTAGGCAGGATGTCACAGCTCCTGAGCACAGTCCCCTGTACAAAAGGCCTGAAAATATATGGGCAATTTTTCCCATTTCAGACAGTAAAATTCACCAGTGTATCTACAGTGAAAGAGAGTACTGACCAATTTATAAAAGCAGGCATCTACAGCACACAATGACGTAACAAAATACAGAGGTTTATTGATAACTGTATGTTCTGTCATTTGATTTCAAATCAAATGACAAATCCCATGTTCTGTCATTTGATTTCAAATTTCTGTCCCAGAGAAATGCTCAGATCCATCTTACGTGATGAGTTGAAAACATTGTTTAGATTCCAAAGAAAGAAATGCAAGAGAATTAACATAGTTTAACTAATTTAAGGCCTAGTTAGAAGTCACTGTTTAAAAGACAGGCACTGAAGCCAATGCACTTCAGGTACTAAAAGACGCCAAATGCTTGGTATTGCAGATAGCATCAACTACACCAGAGCCTGCAATGCAGGAAGCAGCCTCTGGTTGACTTTTCCACATGACAGCTTCCTGTCAAGTACTGAAACAAGAAACTGAAATGGCTAATGTGTCTGAGACTCCGTCAGAGGCTAGAGAGCACAGACTGAGGAAGAGCTGCTAGGACATACATGTTTGGAAGTAACATAAGTTCATTCCAGGGTTGCAGTTTGAACTACTGTCTTGTTTTCCTAGGGGGAAAAATAACAGGCAGCTCCAAACCAATCTGTAAGGTACAAAGGCATGGAAATCTCTACTTTCCATAGCTGTTTCTATACTAGCACTGCCCCATATATTTCACTATTTGAAAAGGCAACTAAGTCTTAAAGCAGTCACCCACTGCAGCTGACACAAGGGAACTGTGCGTGGCCTAAGAAGCATTACAATCACAGAGAGATTGAGCATCTGGCCCAGCATCCTGTCTCAATGGCAGCCGTTCCCAGGGAACCTGGGCTAGAACAGCAGTGGATATCCACAATAAGGCCACTTGTTCTTTGGTGTACCTCAACAACTCCTGTTTTGACATGTCAGATTTAAAAGGTCAGCATTCAATATATTTAACAGTAAGCACCTAATGTTAACATTGATATATCAAAGCTCTGGATATGATCATAAAATCCATTCAGAGAACAAACCCCTCCCCAAAAGCACCTGTGTAAAACATGCATATCTTCCAAACATGATTTACGATAGACTTTAGCAATACCAACNCTACCCCTCCCCAGGGATAAGAGGTGTCTGTCTTATGGGCAGCCTTAGGCAGGATGTCACAGCTCCTGAGCACAGTCCCCTGTACAAAAGGCCTGAAAATATATGGGCAATTTTTCCCATTTCAGACAGTAAAATTCACCAGTGTATCTACAGTGAAAGAGAGTACTGACCAATTTATAAAAGCAGGCATCTACAGCACACAATGACGTAACAAAATACAGAGGTTTATTGATAACTGTATGTTCTGTCATTTGATTTCAAATCAAATGACAAATCCCATGTTCTGTCATTTGATTTCAAATTTCTGTCCCAGAGAAATGCTCAGATCCATCTTACGTGATGAGTTGAAAACATTGTTTAGATTCCAAAGAAAGAAATGCAAGAGAATTAACATAGTTTAACTAATTTAAGGCCTAGTTAGAAGTCACTGTTTAAAAGACAGGCACTGAAGCCAATGCACTTCAGGTACTAAAAGACGCCAAATGCTTGGTATTGCAGATAGCATCAACTACACCAGAGCCTGCAATGCAGGAAGCAGCCTCTGGTTGACTTTTCCACATGACAGCTTCCTGTCAAGTACTGAAACAAGAAACTGAAATGGCTAATGTGTCTGAGACTCCGTCAGAGGCTAGAGAGCACAGACTGAGGAAGAGCTGCTAGGACATACATGTTTGGAAGTAACATAAGTTCATTCCAGGGTTGCAGTTTGAACTACTGTCTTGTTTTCCTAGGGGGAAAAATAACAGGCAGCTCCAAACCAATCTGTAAGGTACAAAGGCATGGAAATCTCTACTTTCCATAGCTGTTTCTATACTAGCACTGCCCCATATATTTCACTATTTGAAAAGGCAACTAAGTCTTAAAGCAGTCACCCACTGCAGCTGACACAAGGGAACTGTGCGTGGCCTAAGAAGCATTACAATCACAGAGAGATTGAGCATCTGGCCCAGCATCCTGTCTCAATGGCAGCCGTTCCCAGGGAACCTGGGCTAGAACAGCAGTGGATATCCACAATAAGGCCACTTGTTCTTTGGTGTACCTCAACAACTCCTGTTTTGACATGTCAGATTTAAAAGGTCAGCATTCAATATATTTAACAGTAAGCACCTAATGTTAACATTGATATATCAAAGCTCTGGATATGATCATAAAATCCATTCAGAGAACAAACCCCTCCCCAAAAGCACCTGTGTAAAACATGCATATCTTCCAAACATGATTTACGATAGACTTTAGCAATACCAACCTTCTGTTTGTGCTGGCTTTGTTTTTCCAACTAAGGTAATCTACAGCAAAATCAACTACAGCTCTGTGTTGGCGAGAACTCACATACTTCTCCCAGCCTTACCAACAAAAATCTGACACAAAGGCAAAGGTAAGGCTGACAAAAGACAGGACTCAGAACAGGCAAAACCAACAGGAAATTCACTGGTGGAGACAGGAGAACGGTCCTGGTTTCCACAGGGAGCCAAGTGAAAACCTGTGCGGAAGCTAAGCCCTTTCTACAGAGGCTGGGTCAGAGTGACCTGGCTGAATCTCAGCATATTCTCCATGGTAACTGTACACTTCCAATTTGCCTCTGTTCAAAGAGTACCATAAAGCTATTGTTTACACCCACATCCTTACCAGAAAACGTACAAACACTCAACTAGAAGCACCTGCATGAAACAAATGTTGGACTGCCACATGGGGGGAGCTAGTCACAATAATCAGCAAGATTACTAAAGGCATC
This sequence comes from Orthonyx spaldingii, assembly GCA_013397795.1. Lineage (NCBI taxonomy): Eukaryota > Metazoa > Chordata > Aves > Passeriformes > Orthonychidae > Orthonyx > Orthonyx spaldingii. Next base: position 15,796 of record VZTJ01005967.1, read on the forward strand.
CAATAGACCTGAATATCTGGGGAGGGAAAGAGCATAGTCTTTATAAACATATGATGGTTTATGAGCACGAAAGAAATCTTTACCATATTTTGTCCTTGTATCAGCAATCATGTGCTGCAAAGCAAGAAAGGAGAAAAAGAAGCAATGACTGAAGACATTCCTAACCATGGCAGCACTACTTTTTCCAGTGGAACATATTTATATTCAAGTGAACTGCAAGCCACCTCATGCTGTGAAGCTGCATACCATTGCCTAGGGGAAAGCCCAGCCTACCTGCTGTACTTCAGAATCTTCAGGTGTGACCTCCAGGCTCCTTCCCATTCACAATGTTTGACATGTTGACTGTATGGATAAGCCTGACTCCACAAGAGTGTTCTGAGCCATGAGCTAGCTAAGAACCTGACAGTCTGAGGAACTCACCACTAAGTAGCACTGACTTTTCACGAAGTAACACTAATGTCCCACTCTGCCACCCACCCAGGCAGGCCAATACTCACATCTTCCACAAGGCACCCATTCCCTCCCCAGCCCTCCCTCCCCAAATCACCAGGCTATCCTTCCTAAGCACTCTTAACATAACCCTCATCCATCTGCCTAAGAATCTATTCACAAGCAATAGTGTATAAACTGACCTTGCCACTACAGACAAGAGTTTTTCCATTAGTGACAATGACACGATGACCCTAGTAGAATGCAATGCTGGATTTTCCCCCTGGCGGATTGAGAACTTTGTTGTGCGAGCGTGGCCTTGGCCCTAGTCGGGGTTCATGATTGTCTATCTTGGGTTCTGGCTCCTTGCATCGCTCCTCTTTGCCCAGAGCTTTTTTCTCACCTCCGTCTTCCAGGTGTGGTTTGATATTTTCTGTAGCTGTATTAAAGAAAACAGATTATATCATCAGACCACTCACTATTCTGTAGTGCACAAAGTGCCTCATCTTCTGTGGGCTGCATTATTTCCCATATCTCCCATCCATAGCACACCAAGGTTTCTCATTATCTGCTCATTTTTCCTGAAGGAAACAGGTGCTAAGAAAAGAATTTCACTTTTCACAACAATTCCTCTCTTCCTTCAGCAATCTTTCTAACATGGATATGAAGGCTGAGCGATACACCTTCAGAATTATTTTGGCAGTTGCAGACAATTAAGAGATACAATGTATCAATCAATCCTTTCATACTGAGCTTGAAAGCAGGGTCCCATCATTCTTTAACAATTAGCTGAGCAATAATACATTTTGTCAGTCAGCTATTAATTATTTACAACCACAGAAGGCCAAAATTACCCATTTGAAGGAGATGGCAAGAGAGGAAGAGGTAAATTGATAGGATGTTTTGCCATATACAGATTCCATACATATCTGTATATACACACATGGTATCAAGCAAAGTATAAACACACAGAGTATCACGTCTCACACCTGTGTTCTCCACAATAGGAGGAAGAGAACCATTTCCCTGAGACAAATGATTAGATTTCTGACTAAACTTTTCAGTCATACTATCCTAAAAACATGAGATTAAGGCTAGTGTATAAGCAGATGCTCAAGAAACTTCCTCAGAGCTTATCTTCCCAAAGAGAACAAAGAAAAGAATTTCACTTGTTGACCTTCTATCTTCTGTGGTGTTTCCTCTTCTTTGAAGACAATGTGATCCTGCAAAGAAATCAAAAACTATCTTAGTGTATTATTTTGTGATAGCAATTCTGTCACAAAATCCTTCTGGAAGTTTTGCTTCCTTTCTGATCTAAGTTTACAGATCACTGATCAAATAAAAGCAAGCTCTGTGCAGCCCTTCATCCCCTCCACTGCTACAGAAACCCAAAAGCAGGGGCACAAATCATCTATATTATGGCAGGGTGCACACCTCGGACAATTCATTGAAACATGGATGAAGAGGCTACATTAGATCATCAAGATGATAAACACAGCAGTGGTGGGTTAATTGCCAGACTCGATTTTAGAGGTCTTCTCCAACTAAGGATTCATTAATTTTAAGGTCAGGAATTACCATTCCTGTCAAGCACCTGCTATCACGCAGGAGAAGTTGGTACATACAACTACAATGCAAGCAGCCCTTGAAGACCCTATTTGTATGCAGCAATTCCTGTCTTCACAAGTATCCCAACGGTCAGGTAATAATCAAAACCTTTTAAGACCATTTTCCCAACAATCTCAGTTGACTGTCGGAAATACACAGCCACACTTCAGAGAAGTGTGTTTTCCCATCCACGAAACTCAACTTCCAGTAGTTTTTGTAAATATGCTGTCGTTTTTTCATCCCAGTATCTCCCACAATTCCAATGCTCTAGTTAATGACATAAGAATTTTCAAAATGTTGTCCTCCATTTAGTCAGGAATTCATGGCAATTAAAGTTACATTTCTAAAAAAGTAACTAAAAAGAAACAGCAACCATCCCAATAAAGGGGTACAGAGAAATAAAGCAAAGCCCTCTCCTACACCAACAGCACTACTCATACTAAAACCTAGTTCCCAGTCTTATTTTTCTTCCTCCTTTCATATGGCCCCAGATACAACTCAGAATATGGATAAAAAGAAAGCACTCTATCAACACTTTAAATTTAAGGGAAAAAAACCCCAAAGGCTAGAAAGTTAAATTGGACTGATCCTTTCTTCCTAAGCTTCCAGGAAAAATGAGACTGTTTTCAGCACAATGACAATTTCTGTCCTGGTTCTGGCCAGGACAAGGTTAATTTTTGCAGTAGCCAGGAAGGGCATGTCCAGGACCCGGAATTTATTGGGGCTTATTCTATACCACATCATGTGCAGGGGGTGGGAGGAAGAGGTCCCTGCTGGCCAGCGGTGGTAGCTGAGAGGTTAGGGTAGTGCCATGTGCCATGTGGTGAGCACTCACATGTGAATATCTCATCCTTCTTGTACACTCTGTTATTAATTTTGTTGCCATTGCTGTTCTTTTCTTATTTCACAGCTGTTTCCAGTAAACTGTTCTTATCTCAACCTGTGATTTTTATCTTTTGTGCCTCCACCTTCCCTCCCCAGCCACAGGGGGAAGGGGGAGGGGAGTGTGATTGGTCCATGGTTTGGAGTATTTTCAGTGGGAACACTGGGGAGTACCATTCGTAAACCACATCAGTTTCATAGAGTGTTAAATTGCCATGCTCTCTGACATGCCAAAAACATTATCAGCCTAATAGCTACTCACTTATTAGTATTTACTTAGAGTAGGCAGCAGGTTGTAAATCTGCATATAGGGCACTTAAATACAGTAACTGGTAATGTATCCTGCTTTTCCCAAACCCAGATGTGGTTATAACTACAAGCAACTATTACGCATCCTAGCTTTAAGATCAAAACTCAACTGTATAACCTATGTGTGACACCTGTAACACTATACCAAGACACACTTTTGTCTATCAAAATCAAGTACCTGCTGGACCTGACACCACTGATCCCAAGTTCACTTTTTCACTGTTGATCACTTAAGCCAAATCTCCTGCTGAAGTGCTTTCAAGGTGACTGTAGATACATGTATTTAAGAGAGGTGAAGTGTACAGCCAGGCCTCACAAAGGTTTATGACTGTAGCTCACTGGGTTTTATGACTGTAGCTCACCAACTTCCCAAGTTTGCATCAAGATTACATCTGCCAAACTGCAAAGTAAGGAAAAATATCTCCTCCCTATCCAGTTTAAATGCCTCTTGGCTCTGTCAAGAACTCCAGCTGTACCTCACAAGAAATATCAAAGGCTTTTTTCTCAAACGCGCATCAACAGTCTAATTAATACTTTTACAACAAACTGCAGAGATCTGATACACCCAAAATAACGAGCTATCAAGGAGACTTTGGGAATAACTGTCTAACTCAAAACTCCATGCACATTCAGTTCTGTTAGGGAGAGCACAGGCATGTGACAGAGCATGACAGGATCCCGGAGCTGCTGGCTTCTTAGTCTGACAGGAACAGACGTACAAATACCTTGGGCTTGTTTGGGTGTGCTCGCACAATGCTGGGAGAGACAGGAGACCCAAAGATATCGCTTGTCTTCCCACCAGGTGGATTCATGCGTGGACGAGGCTGAGCAGAATTAGAATCCTCAAAAATGCCACTTGCTTTTCCTCCTGCAAGGCAGTTGTTAAGACTTTTTTTCTAGATTAGTTTTATCACACTATATTAAAAAAATAAAAAACTAAAAAAATATGTAATCCAAGGACTTCTATAACCCTGCTGCCTAGGGACTTCCTTTTATTTGCCTAGTTGAAATCCTTTGTTACAATTCACCCGCAGATCTCAAATTGAGCTAACTGCTGATACAGCTCTACAATAGAAGCTGTTTCCTTTCATCATTTTTTAGAACCTCAATTTGGAAAGAATTAAGACTTGGATGATGTGCTAAAAAGTCTGTGAACATGCAGATAACTGAAATATTCATATATTCAGAAGTCTGAAAAGATTTTTTGTTCAAACCCACTCAGAATATAAAAATGCAACAAAAAGAGAGATCCCCGTGTTCCAGTTTAGGAACACAAAACCATTCTACACTGCAATTCAGAGCCCAGCCACGCAGAAAGAGGGGCAGCTTTTACCTGGCGGGTTCGTTCTTTTTGGAATATTCTGAGGTTGTTCTGATGCTCCAAAGATATTGGATGCCATCCGATGTGGTCTGCTTGAAGGAGACACTTCTTCTGTATTCCCAAAGAGATTACTAGAATCTCCTCCTGGGGGCTTCAATACCCTACATCACAATGAGGAACAAGATACAAAAGTTCATTTAAAATTTATAGCATTTAACATATGTGATGCTTCCTTCCCATTCTCTTCTTGTATGTAACTATTCGACTTTTAATTTACTTTAGGTAATTCGGCTATATCTATGAAGTATCTGCTTTTCAAGAGCTGTTTTAATATTCTCAAGTTCAGCACAAATATTGCCAACCTCCTGGTCAGTCAACTTGATCATTAAGCTATCTATGATTACTTGGAATGATACTAACACTGCCACCTACACAAATGGCTACGCTATCTGTGGTGTTCCAGAAACAATAGAGATTAAGAAAAGCCCTATGACTAATTAGGATTTTAAAAATAACCATTAGAGAATCAGACTTTCTGCTAAACTGCACATACCAACTTTCAATCTGTGATACAATTCAAACCCATCGACTTTTAAATAAAGGCAGACATTTCATAACTACTAAAAATTTGCTAGTCTCAACCATCAGTTATCAGAATAGCTGCTGTAGTTTAGAATGGAGAGATAGAATACCAAAAAACCAATTTTTTAGTGGTCAAGCTGCAAATCCATTAAAACCAAACCTTTGCACCAGATGCACCATATCAAATGGATCTGCAGAAAAATTGGAGCTTACAACAGAAATGATCTGACTTCTTGAAAACTTACCAAAAGTCATGCTTGTCCTTCAGTAGTAATTCCACAGTTAATGCCTATGTCTTGTTCAACAGACTACAGATCCTGCCCTAAAAAGGAACCAAACTACTATTTGGGAGTAGAATCGGTGGAATTAATTGGAAAATTAACAGAAAAAGGACAGGAAAGAAATGAATACCTAAATATAGCTGGAAAGAAGCTCAGTGAATAAAAGGACCTGGGGGTGCTGGTTGACAGTGGCTGAACATGAGCTGGGTGTGCCCAGGTGAGCAAGAAGACCAATGACATCTTGGCCTGTACTGGCCAAGTGTGGCCACCAGGACCAGGGCAGTAATCTGTGCTGGGCACTGGTGAGGCACCTCAAATCATGGGGGAAGTTTTGGGCCCTTCACAACAAGAAAGACCTTAAGTGGCTGGAGCATATCCAGAGAAGAGAATGGAGCTGGGGAAGGATCTGGAGCACAAGTCTGATGAGGAGCGGCTGAGGACTCAGCCTGCAGAAAAGGAGGCTCAGGGGGCCCCTTCTGGCTCTGCACAACTCCATGACAGGAGCAAGGAACAGGACAGGAGGAAACAGCCTCAAGTTGTGCCAGGGGAGGGCAGACTGGACATCAGGAGGAATTTCTTCACAAGAACAGCTGTTAAACATTGGAATGGGCTGTCCAGGGCAGTGGTGGAGTCACTTGTAATCTTGACAGTTACATCTATCAATTACCCACAGTCTTAGCAGCTGAACCAAGGTAGTAGTTCAGTTATACTACTTCTAATCCCTTAACCTGGAACTTAAACTAACGTTTACTTTTCAACCAAGAGAACAGTTATAAATGGTGAGATCTTGATCCCACCCTACCTGAACACAATTAAAATGCCCGTGAATTATTACAACACCTCCTCTCTCTAGCCCTGTGACAGCAGCATGCCATTTCAGGTGAGCTACGCCGAGCATAAAATGAGGTCCTTTTTGGTGCCAAGATCTACTCCAGTTTAAGATTTAATTTCACAAAATTTGAGATATTTGGCTGCTCTGTCAGGAAATGAGTTTTGTGTGCATTTCAGATCTCAAGATGCAGAAAGCACTTTTAGACTCTTTGGGAAGAAGGAGTGTTGGGGTTTAGAATTCTTCCTTTTGTTTTTCTTATCTTAGAGAACTTTTGCCCGTATGTTGCTAAGATACCATCTCAACTGGGTACTTAAGAAAATAAAAAAAAAAAAGCTACTCAGGTAAAGGTGTGAGTAGCTGCTCCCTTATTGGACATTCCCTCTTGGAGGGGGGCAGAGATATTGTAAGAGCAGAACTCAGGGAAAAAAAAAGGGCTGAGGCAGCTGCTCTTTCTCTAGGTGGCTCGGCACTGGAAGGGGAGGAGGCTGCAGTCACTCTGGGGAGCACTCATCACCACTGCAGGTTTCTGTCTCCTGCTGCTTGCTTCTCTCGTGAGTAGAGCTCTGCCCATAACAGCGGCTGTTCCACTGGGACCTCTTTACCACCCTACTCCACTGAACAAAGGACCCTTCACCATCTGCTCTGGTGCTCAGGGGAAGGAAAAACTCGGGATCTCAGAGCATCTTCCCCTCCCAGGGAGCCAGCCTCTGCCAGCCTGGTTCAGGAGTCAGACTGCCCTGCCCAGACCCTGCTGCACCTCTGCTACAGCTCCGGGGTTTTTGCCTAGAGGAAGCCCCATCTCCATCCCTCCCTGTGGCCCCTCCGCGATCACTGCGTGGGAAAGATGGCCGAGCCTTGCGCCACAGCACCCCCTGCAGCCGAGGAGGAGTCATCGCACCTGTCCTGGCCAGGTGCTGACAGAGAACAGAAAGGGACTGTTATTGGGGGTTTTCCTGTTCTTTGTTGTGGTTACCAGTGTTGTTGTTTGTCTGCCTTGAGATAGATATATATATATATATATATATATATATTAGTAAAGAACTGTTATTCCTTTTCTCATATCATTGCCTGAAAGCCCCTTATTTTCAAAATTATACTAATTCGGAGGGAAGGGGATTACATTTCCTATTCTAAGGGAGGCTCCTGCCTTGCTTAGCAGACACCTGTCTTTTCAAACTGAGACAAGGGGAAGAAAGTTCCTCTTTTAGTCTGGGAATAGTTTATATAGACAGAACTAGCCTCAGAGGGACTGTCTTTGCTGGCCAATTTCAATACTTTAATCCTTAGTATGACTGTGGATTTTAATAAATGCCTTTAGCATGAGGAGTAACTAGAATTTCAGCAGACAGGACAACTCCTTGTCCAAAGCACACATTAGATCATACCAAGCTTATTTATTTACAATTTAGCATCCAACAGACTACAGATCCAACCAGCCTCTGTGCTGTTCACTTATCTTAGAAGATTTAAACCCACTAATAAAGCAGACATTGTATAGGTAAATTTTGAATTTCAATCATTCACAACGGTCCAGAAATCATGAGGCAGTTTAAGTATTTAAAGTGGGGAGACTGAAGGAAATGGGAACTCTACAAAAAAGTAGTTTGGGAAGGGGTCTCTGTTAAAATGGACTTCTCTCACATGATTTAAATGATTTTTTACTTTACCTGTTTTTTTCAGCTACTTTTTAAACTGCATCTAGTCTTTCTTGCATTCCAACTACACTAAGTACACCAGCAAAGAGACTGAAAGGACGTAAAAAGCTGTTTATATAGCTGGAGTCTCTTTATACCCCAAATTCACTCCATTTACCATGCTGTTTGCTTAACACATGCCTACAAGCATAGGGGGGAATAATAAAATAACTGCACTCAGAATTTCTCTGGTTTAAGAAAAATAGCCAGTCATAAGAATCAAATTAATTCTCATTCCTGCAATGGGTTTTAAGCACTATTGCAGAAAGAAATTCTAGAGAAAACCTATTTTAAGATTAAAAATCTTGATAATTCAGTAAAGAAACTTAATACTAATAAATCCAACACTGATTAATCTTACACTGTCCTCCCATTTTCAGCTTAGTATCCACACTAAAAAAACCCCTACTGTTCAACAAACTAGCCAGAGGCATCACTGGTGGTGCTTCCAAGGTGGAAATGAGCACAAGTATCTTTTCTGCCAGCATCACGCAAAATAATGTCTTGACCCTATATACACAAAGTGGATTTACCACCTTACTTTCAGAAACTTCTAAATACTGGGAATCTTCCAAGCATTACATAAACTTTCAAATGGTGGTGACACCAGGTTAATAAAATTCGAACTAATACAAAGTCAGATAACTAAGCGATTCACAGGAATTACCAAAAATAACCTTGAAGTACAGCAACAAAGTCTGATACCAACAAAGAGGACAGGGCTTTGCACTTGTTCCCTCCAACCAAGCATATGGGAGACTACAAAGCTATTATCTTGCTGTGTAGCCTCTAGAGCACCGCTAGCCTCCCTGTACTACTACGTACTCAGTTCTAGAGCAGAGTGACACATGCAGGTCCCCCACACCAAGAAAATCAGATTTCACCTGTAAATCCTACCAAAGGAAAACAGCACGCTACACTCGGTAAACTAAGATGAGCTGCTTCAACAGAGTACACAGAAATTCAACATATACTGTATACTTTAGTTTATACTTTAGTTTATACTTTATAGTCATTTTAGTTTATATCAGTATTATGCCAGTTTATATAGAGACATTTTTGTGTCTTGTAGCCAGGTATGTTAGGTGTTTCTTCCTTTGGGAAGGTATTGTTTTATTCTTTCAAACTGTGAAAAAACAACCCTTTGTCTTCTACAAAATCTAAATCTGCCTTTCTCTCCCTCCCCTCCAGCAGACCAGAAGTTTCTGAACTCCTCTAAAACAGCTAAATCAAGAGCCCTATTCTGCAAGTTTAAAAACCCCTACTAATTGCTTTGTTCTCTTCTGGCAGATTTGAAGAATTTTAATTTATTCTTCTGATCTCTTCTCCTCCCCTCCCCCCCCCCCCCCAAACACATAT
>VZTJ01005967.1:25146-57378 GCA_013397795.1 Orthonyx spaldingii
TTGACACTGTTTCCCCCCCCCCCCCCCCCCCCCCAACACACTTGAATTTGAATATCCTTTCCTCATTAAGCTTTTCAGCCAAGCTATGGAAGGGGTGACAAGGCTTATCCATTACTTCAAGACACCTTCTACATATGTTTTTCTTTTTTTTTTTAAATCCTGACTGAAAGTTAAACACTGAAGTTTTGCCAGTTTTCAGACAGTTCTAATACAGTAGACAGTGCTGCATTATACGTAAGAGACTCTCACTAAGGCGAGAGAAACTAGCAGAATGTGGATGTTGAGGTTTGGAACCGCAGGCTCTAAAGCAAGACCAGAGGTCCTGGGGTGCTCCTGCTGTGGGATCAATAGAGACTCACGGCTCATTAAATAGCTCACTCACATACAAACAGCAAAATGTGTTATACAACCATGCTCTCGATCTGAAAGCTCCAAGATAATCAGCAGTGGCCCTGATGGGAGTAGAGGAACATGAGTATTACACTTCCAAGATGGTTAAATTTACCATTGTCAGGTCTTTTCAGTAGTTGTGAATCTGCTCAAACACAGGATGAATCGAGGGTATGTTAATACAATGCATCTTTATAGCGCACAGCAGCAGAAGGATACAACTCTGTCCTGCTTTGCTTTTAGAAGCTCTTAGACATGCAATTCCATCTTCCTTAAAAATACAAAGTGTCATTGTTCAAGTTTAATAAAATAAAACTAGGCAGTTAATTCAATACATCAAACTAGTTGCTTGCTCTATCACTGTACACATCAACAGGATCACTACAAACACACTTCCCTGGACAATTAAGTGAAAGCTTTCACTTAAAATCTTCTTAGCATAATTTATTTCTAACACTAATATCCCTGTATTATGAAGTTCTCAAAATGCAAAGCACTTGCTCATAATTTCCTTGGAAAGATTTTTGCATTAGGAATACTTATTTTTCCCCACTTCCACAGCTGTTGGTGGTTGCTGCAGGGATTTGGAATTAGACTCAGTTTTAATTAGAGCAACTTCTACATCATAAGAACTGCAAAAGGATTTGCATTCTCACTAAACAAAGTTTTGTTCAGGGAATGAACAGAACAAGCTGTGTCTTTAAATCAGGTACTTTTGCCCTTGATGGCACAGGCCATGAGTCAATAGTCAACACCTCAGAGACTACGCTGCAAATCCACTAAAGGAAGTTCCTGTGGTGCTGCCACGGGCTCTGTGAGCCGTGAGTAGCTCCAGCCTGCTCTCAGGCACCACAAACAGACCTCGACATGGCAACAGGGAGGAATCTTAACACCACCTTTGCTTGCTGTTAACTAAGACGTTACAATGGTCTGCCCGGGAACCCAATTTATGCGTTAAACTTAGTTTCAAAATTACTATGAGAACAGACACTACACCAAGGACAGTGCATCCTCAAAAGTCTTCTAAAACCCAGTCACAGCTTGAAGCAACTGGAATGCATGGAAACTTAAAGCATTCTTAGACAATTTCGAAAACCTTCCTCCTTCGCGCACGCCACAGCCTCGCACATGAATTAATCACTGCACTAACGCCCTGCGATGTTCAGAGTATCTGCTCTCCTCAAACCAACGCAATATATTTCAATTTCGTAGGGCGAAAACGAGCTAACATCTGCTTCTGCAGGCGTTTGTGCTGAATCCTCCCCCTCACAGCCTCACAGAGAGCAGCCGGGGCCCCTCGCTCCCCGTGAGTAGAAACACTGCGGGAAAAGGTGCTCCCCAGCGCTGGGCCCTTCTCCCCACGCCGAGCTCCGGGGTCGGGCCGGGCGCTGCACCCGAGGGCGCCCCGCCCGGCCCTGGGGCTCTTCCCATGTGCCCCAAGCGCGGCCTGAGCCCGAGGCAGCATCGACGGTAGCGCAGCGCGGTCACTCCCTGCCCCGCCCCTGGGGCGCGGGACAAGTAAACTACGGCACGGCGAAGGCACCGGCCACACCGGCTTCTATCAGGCGGTACCGGAGGGATGGGGCTGTGCTCCCGCCCGCCGCGGCGAAAAGGCCCCTCATGGGAGACCCGATCTCCTCGGCCAGAGCCTACAGCCCCGCCCCCTCACGGCTCTCAGCCGGAGGCCGCACCTCCCGCGCCCCAACAAAGCCCCGCTGCGGACTCCGCGCGCCCGCACGACTCTTGCCCCCGCCCCGCCGAGCGTCCCCCGCCGCCCTACCTGGAGCTAGGCTTGGTCGGCTCGGCCTCGGGGCCCTGGAACATGGTGGCGCTCGGCAGCTCCACTCCACAGCCCCGCGGGGAGGGCCGGCCGCCCGCCCTGCCCTGCCATTGGCCAGTTTAGCTGCCCGTCATAACGAGCAGCCTATCGAACGCGGCAGACCCGCTCAAGATCCCGCCTGCCTGGCCAGACGCACAGAGGGAGGGAAGCTTAAAAGGACCCGCGTCGGCGCTCATCCCGCATGTCTTCCATTGGTTGCACTTGCCGTCCGTCAGAGGAATCCGCATAGCCATTGGCTGAAGGAAGGGCGGGGCGAGCAGCGGGAAGCCGTTTAAGAGGACCGGAGAGGGACAAGTGTCCAGGCTGTCGCAGCGCTGAGGGGTCCAGAACGAACCTCATTTTTAGGGCCGGGACTTTATGTGGGGGTTTCACGTCGAAATGGCGATGCAAGGCGGAAATCAGGAGGAAGATCATTGTATGGAATAACCTCAGGGAGGACTTCGTAATCTGCTGCCCTCCACAGCGTTTCGGAGCTCGAGGATACCCAAGCAGCAGCCCCGAGCCCCGCCCGCACCCGGCGGCCCTCGGCGGCCCCTCAGGCGCGGAGGGAGCGTTGCCCGGAGCAGCACGGGAGATTTAAGCGGGCGAGCAGGACGTGGAGCGGGTAGGGCGCTGCAGCGCAGGCGGTTTGCTCAGTTTCTATCATTACAGTTGCTGAGAAAACTCAAATATAAGGTACCCACTCAGCAGGGAACTGAGTCCTCTAAACTCACCAAAAAAGATGCGATGAATTCCCCAAAAAACCCATGGGATTTTGCCATGTTTTGCCAATGTTGTCTTGGTCTTAGAACGAGTATTGCCAGCGGGTCGAGGGAGATGATCCTGCCCCTCAACTCAGCCCTGGTGAAGCCACATGTGAAGCATTGTGTACAGAATCTGGGCCCCACAGTACAAGAGAGACATGGAGCTCCTGGAGCAGTTCTAGCAGAATGCTACTAAGTTAGTCAAGGGTCTGGAGAATCTTATGAGGAAAGGCTGAGGGAGCTGGACCTGTTCAACCTCAAGAAGTGATGGCTGAGAGCAGAACTCATTAATGTGTATAAATATCTAAAGGCTGGGTATCAAGACGATGGACCAGGCTTTTCTCTCTGGTGTCAGCCAGTAGAACAAGAGGCAAAGGCAGACACTGATGCCCAAGAAGGTCCACCCAAACATGAGGAAGAACTTCTTCACTGTGCACTGAACACTGAACAGGTTGCCCAGAGAGGGTGTGGAGTCTCCCTCACTGGAGATATTCCAGAGCTGTCTGGACATAACCCTGTGCCGTGTGCTCTGGGATGACCCTGCTTGAGCAGGGAAATGGGATCAGATGAGCCACTGTGGTCCCTTCCAACCTGATCGATTCTGTGATTGCTGTGTGTTGGGCCCCTGTGCCTCACCTGGCTGTGTCAAGTGTGCACATTGGTCGGCCAGCATGGTGTTGAGCAGTCTGGCTTCTGTGATCCACCCTGCTCCCTGGCATGTGTCCATGGTTTGCTCACAGCTCTGTGACAAGCATGGGGCAACTGCCACATGAAAGCCATCGACTTCCTGGAGAACCTGTGCTGGGAGGAGATGGTATAGTTGCACCTGCAGAGACAGCATTTGCATGGCCTTTTTAACCATTTTTCATTGACTGTAACATTACAAGCTAACATTTTCAGCTGAAGATTTTTATTTTGCAGCTCTACAGCTTTCCATAAGTGAAGAAGTAAATTTAGAGGTGTAAATTTAGCAGCACACTGCTGCTTTTGTTTTGAAGAACTAAAAAACCCAAATTAAATAAAGCCAACAAAAAAGCACAAAATTTGTGTACTATGACTGCAGTATCTTGTTTTGGTAATAATTTTTCGGACTAATTCCTCTTTTTACAGTCTTAAATTTTGGTCATTAAGGGCAAAATTATCTGATTTGTGAGAGAAGATTCAGTACCAGCTTTGACAGAAGGTGGAAAAGATTTTAAGATCTCTTATGCTGATAAAGGCTCACAGTCAGTGGAAGGGAGAGGCTGCACAGAAAGCGCTCAAACTTGGTCCTAGCCCCGTTTTCTCAGTAAAGAGGTGGGAGAGACAAGTACTCACTTTTAACCCCCACACTCACAAGGCCATGATCATGTAAATAAAGCTTAAATGGAAAAATCTGAGAGGACATGAACCACAAGGAACACACTGGATGCAAGTTAGACCAAGTATTAGTATGTATTTATGCACAATAATAAAAACTGCTTTACAAGTTGAATTGGAAATTTAAACAGAGGAAGTTTAACAGCTTTTGTATATTATATTAAATAACGAAAACACCTTTTTCCAAAATTGGTAAAGAATAAATAATATAATTTACAGTATGGTACAAAAAATAATCAGTAAGGACAGGCATTTTGCTTTATACATACACTATATAGGTATATTTATAATCTATAAAACAAATTCACATCTCAAACAAGCCAGAAACCTTAGATGATATGGCTTAACTATTATTAAAAGAAACAGCATTACATTTTGCTGCCAGAACCATAAGCTCTAAAGCAGTTATCATGTTTCAATAATTAATGATAACTTATTGCCGTAGTGCTTGCCAAGGTTTCACTTTAACATTTACAAATTGCTGTGAAATTAACAGATTCAAAGGTTTGAAAAGGTTAAAAAAAAGTGCAGTACTTTCCTTATAAATGCATCTTAAGTCTAAGTGTAGAAAACAAAACAAAACTGAATTTCACTCTGGGATCTGCTGTCAGTAAATGAGATATCTTTATAGGTTAGATTTGATTCAAGCCATTTAATTCAATTTAGAAATATAGGGGGTGTCAAAAAAGACTTAACAATGCTGTATGAAAAACAATTACTATTCCTATGCTTAATAGATTTAGTGATACATGATAAAATAGATTGTGTGAGTGATCAGGATGCAACAACCTGCACAGATCTCTGTGTGTGCACACACCTGGGTGGATCCAACCTTGGGCTATGGTACTGCTCTGCAGCCAGCCCTTGATGAGACACTGAATCTTCTGCCATTTACCTCATCAACTACTCAGAACTGCCTTATGGTAGGTAAGTCACCGAGAGGGAAAAGCCTAGAGCAGTTAATCCTACACCTGGAGGCTGTTATTTTCCATTAGTCCTCTCCAACACCTCATAGCGCCCCAGGAAGGTACTAACATAACAAAGTCACTTCTACCTCAGAAATGATGCTGTGTGCATTTCAGTGTCACTTGCTTGGATGTCTGCTTAGCCTGACATTGTCCCTCATATAGATTTTGTTACTGCTGTTGGGGAAGCTGAAATAATTAAAATTGAAGTTTTGACTATTACAACCCCCCCCACACATGCGCGCGTGCATGCACATGTGTGTGCATGCATGTGTGTGTGCATACACCACCTCCTTAGCAGCCTCAGGCACAAACTAAAGATGACTACTATTGTAAAGCACACTAACCTAATATCTAGAGCTGGTCTGATCAGAGATGTGATACTCTTTCACATAGTAAGGGTAACAAATACTGCATTAATTCAGAATTACCACAATGATCTTAATTATTCTTTAGGTTTTCCCTTGTCCTCAAAGGGCTT
This sequence comes from Orthonyx spaldingii, assembly GCA_013397795.1. Lineage (NCBI taxonomy): Eukaryota > Metazoa > Chordata > Aves > Passeriformes > Orthonychidae > Orthonyx > Orthonyx spaldingii. Next base: position 30,925 of record VZTJ01005967.1, read on the forward strand.
TGTTCTTAAAATGGAGTTTGCAAAGCATTATATTAATAAAATAAAATTCTGTTCTATAATGCCAACTTTTAAGGGGCTGATGCCAAACACATTTCTGAGTGCTGAAACTCAAACATTCTGAGTGCTGAACTGCTTTCTGTCATTTATGCTCTGTTATTACTGGGTGGTTCAAGCCCACTTGCAAAGGCTCAGGGTATTAGAAGTTATCTGATGTCATGGCATCATCAGAAACAGCCACTTGTGCTGCCTTCATTCTGCAATTGTGTCCTTCCCCCCTGGGACCTGAGTGGGCTGAGACAGGGCAGCTGATGGCTCCATATGTCGCAGGCAAAAAGCCTTCATGGATCGGGATGACGTGCTCTCCTCTCCACTTCTGCGACAGGTGTAGCAACACTGGCCCTTATTCTAGGGAACTTCAGAGCCTAACCCAGTGTCATATCCACTGCTTTACTAGCATCAGTACGGAAGATGAGAAGTTTGTCAAGTTACAAATATACAAGAGACCCTCACATTACTCTTGCAATATTTAGAAGTTTAAGAATGAGAGTTCAGATTTCTTTTTATACAGTACTTGATTAGAATGTAACACATTTCCTCCTTCATGTTCTGTAATCCATAGCCATAGTAGGTGCCTTGTACTTTTGTCCTGCAAATCTGAAAGATTTCTGGAGACACAGCATATAGAATAACCAGCATTAGTAATGGAGAAACCCAAAACCAAGAGGGAACAATCTGGGAAAGTCCAAACCAAAATACAGCTAAATTCTAAGTAAAACTGAAAAGTTTTAGTGGGAATGACTCTTGAGATTAAGGGGTGTCCTCCCCATACCAAGGGGGAATGCTCAGAAAAAAACAGGCCCCAGCATTCATTTCTGTGACAGCCTTCAACTTTTCTTATTCCAGGTTTATGTGATTTTCTGACAATTCTGTCAGAATTCTCAAACAAGGTTCTGTGTGCATCAGAAAACTTGTCCCATTTTCTCCTAACAACAGAAAACAGAAGGCCAACTCCAGAGAAGCTAAAAATCATCTGCCTAAAGCAGGGTGAAGGGACTGGGCAAACAGCAAACACAGTCAGTGCATGTAAGCAAGTTACAAGAGACTCCCAGACAAAGAAATGCCTTGTACAAGTAACTAAAGGCAGGCAGAACTATATCCACCAAGTATAGTGCAAGTTGGGAAATGAACCCATGATAACAGCCTAAGGGATGGAGAAGGTTTGTTCATTTATTAATAACACAAAGTTGAGGTTTATATAGGAGCAGCCCCTTGGAAAAGTTCAGAGCTACTCACACCAGCCAAGGGACATCCTCTAACTGGAGAAGCAGACAAGTGCTTACAAAAGGGGCACAACATGGGTATTCTTGCTCAGGACAGGAAAGGAAAGAAGAAAGGAAAGGAAAGGGAATAAGAAAAATTTCCTGAGTTATAAAGCTAGAATTGATGGACAACCACCTCCCCAGAAATTAATTTGACATCCTGTTGAACCCACTGGAATCAGGATCTGGGTTTTTCCTACAGTAAAACACAACATTAAATGCACAGGGATTTCAGAGAGGGAGTGCCACACCCACTCATGCCTGGGAGTCACTGTAATGAAGAATGATGCTGAGGTACTACAGAGCACCTACAGAACAAAGACGAAGTAAGGAAGGACTAAGGGATTAAGCTAGGACTTGACACTTCTCTTCATGACACAAAACTGATCTCAACCGCTTTAGCGTTAATGTAGTATTTGTTCCTACACATTACAATATTCTTTCCTATTTCCTCTCCCAGGTAAATCCTCAGTTTTTGTGAAGATGACAATATTTACATGTTTCCAGCAAAGCCAAGACTAATTATGATACAGCTTTCCTAGTGTAAGTTCTTTTGCCATGTTTCCAGACCTAAAAAGCAACTGTTCTTCAGGGAGAGCAATAAAGCACTCTCCCACTCACAAGGTGAACTGTGCAATGTGCTGAAGAATCTCAAAGGTTAAGAATATGAGTGCAGTCAGGGTGATGATGATGATGATTGTGATGTGATGGGGTTTAAACGTAGGGGATCCAAGCAGCACGGGAGGAGGGCAGATCAGAGCTCCCCTACCAAACAAGCAAGCAGGTGTGAGCCCTGCTGGAATGGTCAAAGAGCCAAAGGAAGAGTGGTCTGTAAGAACAGCATCAAGGCGTGGCAGCGCCCTGGACAGAGTGCAAGAACTTCAGTTTGACTGAATGGTAAGAAGACTGCCAACCAGGACATATCAAGATACACAACGGTTCCCCTACCCACCCCTACCCTTCAGCCTCCACAACTTTCCCATGGATCCAAAAGCATGGCATTTTGATCACTACGCAAACAGTAATTCATGTACAGGAGCTTGTGGCAATCCCTTCCCTACTTGAGCTGCTTGCTTAGGCCATTCCAAAGTACAAGTCCAGGACTGTCCCACAAACTCGCAATCTTACATCGCTGATGCAGGGACACACTGTCTCCTGTAATGTTACTCTATGTTCTGTTGTTGCCAGCATATTCCACATTGCAGGACTTGCAAGTACTTCTTGAGACCTTTGAAACCAATGCTTCTCTGTTAGAAAGAAGCACACAGAACAGGGATAACTCAGCCTCAGCTGCTGCTCCCCAACCTGTCCCCATCAAGTTCCAGCGCTGCAAGCTCCAACTTAAGTTCACAGCCTGCACCAGCCTGCTGGTCATTCCCTTACTGTGACAGATCCCCAACTGGGGGACCACCACCTCCTCCATCAAACAGGATCTCCCTGCGAGTTGGCTCAGGTATCGACAGTTCCTGGGCAAGGTCATTAAACCGAGATATGTAATCTATGCTGTTCTCATTCATCATGCAAGCCAGCTGGGAATCCACCACCTGGAAGAGACAAGGAGAGAAGAGATGAGCTACATGTCAGTGGCAATTTCATGGAATTACTGAGGTTAGAAGGGACATCTTGAGAGCATTTTATCCAACCATCTCACTTGAGGAGGGTCAGCTAGAACAGACTGCCCTGGACCTTGTTGGACAGGTGCTGAATTATCCTCATGCACAGACATTCCCCAACTCTCTTGGGTACCCTGTTTCCATGCCTGATTACTTCAAAATAGATCTCTTGTCTTTAGGTGGAATTTGATGTGTTTCAAATTTTGCTTGCAGCCTCTTGTCCTGACAAGAGTCTGGCTCCCTCAGCTTCATTCCCAGCCTCTCCTCATATGAAAGAGACACTTTATCTCACTTGACCCGAGTTACAGAACAGCTCTTCTCATCCACAACTAAATGGAAGCTTCTAAAAAAATCTAACCACCCATAGTCTCAGTCGGCCTTATTTGCTCCAATTTAGCATTAAGGTGCAGAGGGAGATGATCTAAAGATATTACCTCTGCCACAAGAGCTGCTTTGATGTGCCCAACATGGAAGCTTACCCCATTATCTTCTAAAGGCAGTTGGTAATACTGAGGCCTGTAATATCACTTCAAATTCATGCAAATAAATTATCATATATTCCTTTAATTAGAATACACCTTGACAGCTTCTCACCACCAAGCAAACAGAATCTTTATATTTATGCTAGAAGTGGATCTGTGTTTCAGGTCTGAAGCTGCCATGGTCACACTAAATCAGCATGAGCTTGCTGCAGCTCCTGGTTACAAGGTCTGTACAGAACCTCCTTATCCAAATCCAAAGGGCAATGGAGAAATGACACATTCCTTCCAGACGGGCAAGTCCCCAAGAAATTACAAGTTACGTGATGCTGTACTGAGTTAATAAGTGTAAACTGGGGGATAACTGAGACTGGAAGGGACCTGAAGAGGTCTCTAATTCAACCTCCTGCTCAAGGCAGGTTCACCTATGAGTCTGTCCTCATAGGCTCGCTCTGAGCTTTACTGATGTGAGCTCTGGAAAGCTCTGAAGACAGACACTGCATAACATCTCTGGGCAACCTGTTTCCTTGCCTGCCTATCCTCACTGTGAAAAAGTTTTTCCTATAGATGTAGCAGAACCTTTCTCAGTTCGGCTTTCTGCTTATTCCTCCCACCTCCCATCGCCACTCTGTAAAGGGCTTGGCTACATCTTCTCAATGACCCTACTGCAGGCATTGGCAGGCAGTAGGGTCCCTCCCACCCTGAAGCCTTTTCTAGGTTGAACAAATGTAGACACTACCCGTTCTTCACCACCTGATCCTCCTGGTGATCCTCAGCTGATCTTGCTCAGGTTAATCTCTCTCTCCTATATATTGGGTGCTCAAAATTGGTCACAATATTCTAGACATGGTCTCACAGCAGGTAGCCTTCACTACTCTACAGAGTAGAGCACATTAATCAAAATTTTGTTGAATATCCTGGCCATGCTCCTGTTAAAAACAGTTCATGACATCGTTGGTCACCTTTGGTGCCACAGACCACCCTGGATCACGCTCGGCTCACGTCTATAGGCATGCCCCAGTACAGCAGAGCTGCTTCCCAGACAGCCAGTCCCCAGCTGACTCTGCTGTGGGGTTATTCCTTCATTCCTTCCTAGGGCAGGACTTTGCATTTTCTTTGCTAAGCTGCATAATGTTCCTGCAGCTCATTCTTCCTGTCTATCCCTCTGAAAGGGAACTCTGCCCTTAAGTGTGTCACAGCCTTAAAAACTGCTGGGCTTCATTCTAACCCTTCAAAAGAGTTCAAAACAAAGGGATAGCTCTGTCAACAGAGAGAGTAACTCAGCAGCACAGGACCTTCTGCCATCCTCTCAGGTGACTTGGTATTAGCCATCTCCTCCTTCTTTCTTCTGGACCTATTTACTTTTTCCTACCAGGCCTCCAACTGTATTGTAGCTGCATCATTATTAACCTTTCTCTTATCTTTAGCACTTTCAGTTCCTGCTCTACAAAGCAGGACACACAAAACAGGATTGAATTTCTCTCCGTCAAAACAAAGATATGTCCAACAGGTGAATACAACTGCCCTCAGCAAAAAGAACCTGTGTTGAAGGCGCTCACAGCAGCTTCTCACACCAGCTCTGGTGCTGGGTACCCTCAGATAATTTTACATCCTTCTGTTATGACTGTAGCCCTCTTCTACTGAGTTTAAGTGCAGCTGTCAAAGCACCTCTGCCTTTGAAGTATCTCAGGAGGGTCTGATGAACAGTACCCAGTAACTGTCACTTTCCAGTACTGCAAGAGGATGCAGACTCTGAGTGTAATTTGCTGACATACCTCTGCCACGTCTGCCAGGGACCGTGACACAAAGGAGTCCCGTGAGTTTCCATCCAGCAGACTGGGTCCCAGTAAGGAGGTGCCACTGGTGTTCCCAACTGCAGTTGGTAACATTTTTCGTCCCTTCTCTGGGGAGATGAAACTTGCTACAAAGAAAAGGTGCATCGGTAACTCACTGCACTGAGTATTTTCAATTGGGAGGATAAAGAGAAGGACAAGGAAATTCAAAATGGATGACAGATATCTAATTCTTCTATCTTTTAAAAATATTGTGTTACCAGCATGAATACCATCACCACACTGCTAAGAGTAGGGAGACTCATTACACTGGCCCCATGAATTATTAATTAAAAACAAAACCCTCAACAACTAAACCTCCACCAAACCCAGTGAGTGACCTCATGTCTTTGAGATAGTGCTCATCAAGCACACAACAAAGTCTATTTTTCCACCAGCAGAATCAAAGACATCTGTTCATTTTGTCACAACAGTCTAAATGTCTCACCCTAACTGATGAGTCAGGCTTCAAAGAGACTACAAAGAACTGCAAAGGAATTATTTATCCCAAGCTACAGGCCCCAATCTAGCAACGGGATCTATTCAGGAACAGACTTGTAAAGACAGAGAAAATGTACTCAAGGCACTGTGGAAATGAAAGCAAGAAGTATTTGGAATAATTCTACAAATGTCCTGCTGGGTTTATAATTGTCCAAAGGATTCACTTCTGATAAACAATGTTGGTTTTCTTTTTTTAACAGGAAAGCACTTTTTGGTTGCGCTTCTCTGCATCTGGACACTTACAGAACAAGCTGCTGAGGGAGGAGTCTGTGGAGTCATTGGGGTACCACTGGGGATCATGGGTGGGAGACGCAATCCAGTTCTGCTGAGGACTACTAGATGGGGACGGAAGACTTTTGGAGCTGTCACTGCCATTCAACTTTGCAGGAGAGAGAGAAACACCTTCACCTGTAAGCCAATGTTGGGGGTCATGAATTCAGTCAATGTGGTAAAGTTATAGGACACTGCACCAATTTTTGTTTAGAAAGGAAAAAAACCCCAAACAACAACAATTACGCCCCTGCCCCATATCTGCTAGAAAATAACGGCCAGGCACAGAATTTTATTTCCAGCAGATATTTGGAAAAAAACAAACAAACAAAAACAAACTCACAAAAACCTCATAACCCAAGAACTACTCCCTGGAAAAGTTTCTGCTGCCATGTAAGATGTCAGGGTTTTTCTTTTAAATTGACAGGCAGACTTTAGTAAATCTCAGACTTACTGTATTGGCCAGAGCTGATGGCAATTTCAATGATGGAATCACTGATCTGAGTGGCAGGTTCCCCTTGGGAAAGCACATCTTCAGGTGGTCCAGGCAGGGAAATATCCAAGAGAGCAGAAACATTGGGAGGAGAGAGCCGAGTACTGGAAGATTCTGATGAGGGAAGTGAAGGGGTGGACAGACCATTCTGGAGAGAAGTCTTGGCCAGTTCTGGCAGAGAAAGGACTGATGTGCCCTGTTACAAGAAACAGTTACTTGTTCATAAATTTATTAAGAACTCGGAAAACTAAAAAGCAATATTTTGACTCTTGAGTATCAGATTAAAACCAGACTTTCAAGGGAAAAAATCCAATAGATAATATGCCTAAATTAGAAGAATATACTATTTATGTAATAAATCTGTATTATTTTAATGAAAAGTACCTATAAGCATAAACAAATATGCTTTAGCCCATATCCTGCCAAATCATCTGAAAAAATATGAGTCTGTAACATTCCAAAGAGTATTTAAAACAGTCTACATAACAGAACAAGCATAATCTTAAAATCAAAATAATTTTGTAAATTTACAAGATAGTTTCAAATAGATACATATTAATTTGCCTTTGTATAGGCAAAAACCCTTTAACTGATGGAAGAATATACAGATATTTTAAACTGGTAACTCACATTTATTCACTTTTTATGGCCAGACTTCCCAAAATTCAACTGATCTTTAAGGAGTCTCATTACCAGTACCTCAACGTAGAACTGTAATATTTTTTTCTGATGTAATGTGTACACAGCTGTCCTAAGAGCAAGAACCAGAACCCAAGGCCCCACTACCACAATAAATGCCTCATAGGTTCATGTCCTAACATCTGTCCCATAAAAAAATCTTAATCTTCTTTATGCTCTCCAATCAAACTAATTTGACCTTTTTCACATGCAGGTGTCACAGGGAGCATAGAAAGTGCTTCCACTGAAGAAAAGAAGAGCCTGTATTCGGAGGTTTAAAAATCCAACACTAGGTCCTGGATCCCACTGGAGAAACAGGTTGGGGACAGGATGACAACACTCCTACAATTTAGGTGCCACCACAGTTACTCTTAAGTATCTGTCTATGTCTTACTGGATCCAGCACAAAGAACAGTGAATCTCTGGAAAGGATGCTGACATTACAACCACACTTTTAGTCTTAATATTCCTCCTTTAGCAACATGGAGGCAGCAGGACTACAAACTGCTGAAATCTCTCCTTGTGATGTCTAAAACACATACATAGATATAGCAGAGCAATTATAAACTCCTATACTCTATTAAGAAATACGCAAAGCCTGTCTATCCTTCACAGGTCAGGGACTGTCAGCTACAATTTGATTTTAGGGAATGGCACACACACAGCTTTCCTCAATTTCTTTAAATTTCTTCAGACACTAGGGATTTCATTTCCACCAGGCAGTACCAGTGGTGCACAATTACCTGGGAATATGGAGTTTTAACTAGCAATATCAGTGGTATTTTCACAGAACATTACCCATTCCAGAGTACTGTTCCTTCAGCACACACTGTACCTGGAAGCCATCCTGCTCGGGCCGGGTTGGCAGGCTGATATATGGCACCCGGCACCCCGGGTCTGTGCCCTGCAACCACAACAGAAACCACCTGAGTGATCAGCTGAGAAGGGAAGAGATAAGGGCCTATCACCATTTATCCATGCTTTTCATATATCTCATGTCTTTCAAAATTGTCCATCAACTCCCTGAGAACATGACATGGACTGACATGGACTAACATGTATCTGGGTCTCAATGAAAGAAACAGCAAGGAGCTGTTCCAAATACAATCCCTAGAAGTCCATGTTTTGCCCCAGATCCCCTCCTGGATTTCTGAAATGCCGTAATTTCTTTTCAAGCCAGAATGCTAGATGGCCAAGTTCAACACTCTACCAGCTGCAAGCCATTTTACAAGATGGAAATTCATTCAATGAGATGATGATTTGATCCCTCAACCCCAAATACACACTACACAACACAGACTGGATCTGCCATGACAGCAGTGTCTAACAGCGAGCCCCAGGAAAAAGCTCACGGACAAGTCATAATAATACAGCTTTTTTATATAATGAAAGAGCAAGACAGTTAAGCACTTGAAAAAAGCTCATTTAAGAGCCTCTGACCTCCACAGTGGTGATGGAGCCTCCGTTCTGATGTGCTACTGCTGGCTCCTGCCCTGTCGCCACTGTGGGCACTGCATCTGGTGACAGTGGAGACACATCTGGCAAACCATCTGCATCCAGGACAGGCATGGGACTACCAGGGATAATGCCAGCACTTTTAGCTGCCAAGTCGATAGCACCTTGTGTGAAACAAAAAACCAAAAAGCATATTACAAGCTTCTTCTTCACTTTGTTGTGATTTTCTTAAAGATGATCTTTTTAAACTTACCCAGAGTCAAAACTCAACCCTTGTAAAAAAGCAGCAATAGTAATGATCTGGGTCAGCTGCTTCTCTGCACCAAGGGTAACATTGCTTTCAGCTAAAATGTTTAACTTTTCTGCCCTGTTCCAACCTGCTATGAGGTATATCAAAATAGTTGAGAAACATCCCACTTTTCCTCCCATCCTTTCCTTCTATTTATTTTCTTTTTTGTCCTCCAAATTGATAACTATTTCATTATACAATTTCTAGAAATTTCCTATAGGTTACTAGATGAGCTCTAGAAACAGTAGAGCCTTATTTTGTTATCTTGCCTCTGGCAGTCGTGTAGACTCAATGTAAAAAACATATGTTGTTACACGGGTCAACCTCACCCAGATCTTTTAAAATCCACTTCAAACATCTGAATGTCTTCTCATCTAAAAAGAATCCTCCAGGTAAAATGTAGATGCAGTCACTGTTTTCATCTCATTAATTGTTCTAATTAAGGAACCCACTCTCTGTTGTGAGACAGTATCTGCCTGGACGACACCAGCATGGCTTTTATTGCAGAATTCAAAATGACTTACTAGACAGATGATTGGTGGCCTGTGTTGGAAGAACTTTGGGCACAATTGGACGAGAAACAGCAGCTTTAGTCAGTGAGGACTGGATTGGCCGAAATGAACCTCTCCCTGGAGGGAAGGATTAATACCTTTCAGGCAAATGAAATCTAACACCTTTAAAGCAGAACAGAATACAGTTCAATGGAAGCAAATAAATTCCAAGCAGCAGTAAGCTGCAGGAATGCAAGTACTGGAGATGATGGAATAGAGCTAAAATAGTGATGTGAGCTAAGCAGTGCCTTGCCACAGACATGCAACAGCAACTGCTGCTGTGCTACTGGAGCTGCTCTCATACTGTCAGTGAAGACAACCCTTCAGGTCTCATGCTGGCTTTGATGGGGGATCACCTGTACTACCACTGTACTCAAGAGTGTACCAGCAGAAAAGTACCGGCAGTGGATTGCTTATGCTGCACAAAATTTAGACAGTATCCCAGGTACTAGGGAAAGTCCAATATAAAATCTAGACAAATTATCATACACTACAGAACAAAAATTCCTATCTAAGTATTTTATTCCAAATTTTGCCTCCCTGTTGAGAACTCCTGGCTCTTCCCCGCTTTCAATCTTGGGAAATTGAAGAAAAAATTTTTTCGCAAGCATGACTTGCTTAACAATGATCCAGGAGAGCAATCCCATCATCCTGCAGGCCGGTGATACTGTCATTTTGAAAGGGAATTTTCTTCTTTTTAGAAATTACTTCTTTATGCAGTTTTAAGGACACTTTTCAGTTTGTAGAAGTGTTAGACTCACCTGTAATGGATGAGTTGGATAAGATGGAAAAGGAACAGACATGCTGGGATGGATTTCCAGACGGCCTGGGGAGCAGTGTTCTCTATGTGAGAGAAACAATAAACCAGAACAGATTTAAACACAGACAGATGGTAATACTCATCGTATAAGTTGCAGGAGTTCACAAGACCTTCCAGAATAAGCAGAGTATTTCCGTGCCATTACTACCATGCACCAGACACAGCAATGAGATCAGTGTGCTCTTGAGAAAAAAGCTACAGAAAGGAATGATGTGTTTTCTCAGTAAACTACTAAAAGAAAGTATTTCCATGTGGAAAATTCTCAGAGAAATGCTGATTAGAACTATATCCCTCTCTGATTATACCTGCAGTGATTTTCAAATTTCTCTCAGAACTACAGCAGTGATCTTAAAGATGAGACCTAGTGTGTGCACAAACTGATCTGCCCATAAAATTCAGGAAGTGTGGATGAGTGAGATAGCTGTGTGTACTTGGGAGCTCTTAAAGCACATGGAATTGCCCAGATCTGAAGATCTCAGGATCAAAAAATAGTCCAGGGGTAATTTCTGTGTGTCCTACTCTTCTGCAAAATAGAAGAGAAAAAAAGGTATGTGGTCACTTGGGAACTTTGTCTTTCCCAGTAGGTTACCATTATTTAGGTTTCAGATTTCTTTTTTCTCACCTGCCTCCAGTGTCCCAGTGGCATGTGCCTTCCCTCTGGGTTATGAGAGCAGTCTGAGGGAGGGTAATGCCTGTCTGTCACCAAAGCACCACAACAGGCCACCTCTTTCATACATCTCTTCCCAAGTCCCATTTTTTCCCAGGAATCACTGTTCTTTCAAAGTGTGTTATAGCTTATTTCACTACAGAGGCTTATATCCACTGCAGTTTAACAGCCACTACTGAGCAGGAACCAGCAAAAGGAGCTAAAGGAAGAGTTTGATGTTAAGACGGCTGCCAGCTCCAACACTGCCAGCACAGGACAGCACAGGGACACACTGCCCATGCCTCAGTGCCAGAAGGCCCAGGTAGCAGAACCTGCCTCCAAGTTCCAGAAGCCTCTTCCAGAGGCTTTTTTATTTTTCCAAACTACGTTAGACACTGGACTTCTGCCATTGTTGACATTCTTCATACAGGGAATGTAGCATGGCCAGTTACACTAGAGACTGAAGTGTTTGTTCCTTCATAATTTCAGCTTCACATTTCCAGTGGATGCATGAAGGAAATTCATGTTTTTATTTGTTATGTGCAAATCACTGTAGCCTTACTGATGTTCTGGGAGCAAAACAGGCATTTACACTTTGCTCTGACCTGTACTACCAGTGGCTTCCGCAAGTGCCTGTTCCGTAACTTCCTGGGCTTTGGCAGGAAGAAGTCCGACTGCATCTGGACAACAACAGGAAATGCATGTCAAGTATTTTAAGCATCCAGACAAAGGATAAATTATACCCCCAAATTCTTATTTTCAATAAAGTTGAATTAAGAGTCGACTAAAATACTACGTTTTGTTTCAGACAGCACAATATCCTTTCTGCTAGAGTCAGAATATTTTCTATCAAGAATGTATTTTTTCTTCTTTTTTCATGGAGATAAAGCTTTGTCCCAAAAAACCCATTTCACTACTTAACTACTACAGCTTCCTACAAAATTCTTACTGAGATTGTGTACATAAAAATTAGAATTTGACTTAAATACAGCAATGAGGCTGTGTTAAAATTAGCTACACATCGGAAGGGGATCAGTTTTTGCTAAACCTGGCACATATATTTGCTGAAGCAACTTAATTAGACAGTGAATCAGTTTCATCAGGCTGTGTGACAGCATTCAGATTTGAATTACCTGAACTACCTGAACAGGTAATGTCACTTCAAAGCACAGTTACATAGTCAAAATCTGACTCATCCCAGTAATATAATGTTAAATTTGAGCATCATAAGAAGCACTACTTCACAGGACAGCCCATACTTTCTGATGAATTCAGAATCCCTGTGATACCTTCTGGTAGCTGGCTCATGCACACCATGCTGCATTTTCTGTTCAGTCACCTAACTTACACTGATGGTGTCCAGGTGCTGCCGGAAGGTCAGCTCTGCTTCCTTGCTGGGCAGGAACAGCTTCCCATGGCGGCTGTTGGGGGGCAGGGTTGTAGGGACTGCAAACAGTCCACTGTCAGCCTCAGTGCTCCCGGAACTTGAAGGACTAGCCACCAAGAGAGGTCTAGGGAGGTTCCTCAAACCTAGAAGATTTTAACAGCAATTTAAATGAAATAAAGTGAAACAAAAAGGAAGTAACTCTTTAGTAACTGAAGGATCATAGAGAGGGTTGAGACTTAAGGATTCTGGCTCTGTCACCAGCTGTTTCCAAAATCAGGAATCTCTCCATATTTCAGTTGTCCGACCTGCAAACTGACAGTATCTACCTCCTATGGATATCACTAACATTCACTCGTTTTGAAATTTTTGGAAGTAGGGAGTTAAATGTAATTTTACACTAATTAAGAAACTAGAATTGAAGCCCTGTTTTCAGTCCCACATAGACCATGGTAATCAGTTTATCTATTCAGCTTGTAGGCATACTTGAGGGCCTATTCCAGTAAACCAACTATATCCACCATTTCTTATGTAGGGGAAAATAATACAAACACAGAGCCATTTTACAGTGTTTATGATTTATTTACACTCCCCACCCCTGCTTTCCCTGTAGTAATTCAAAGTGCAACCCAAATAAAATGAATTTGGTGATGCAGCGGGGATCAATTTACCAAAATACCTTCCCAAAGATGGACTGTCTTCAAAATACATTTGGCACAATGAAATAATGGTAGCTTGTCTGAGTAAAACTTTCCACTTATGTTTAAATCTAAAAAAATAAGGTAAGATTTCCCTGTGCTGTGCCCACCCTTCAGGCAGTCAGCTCAGATGAAAGCCAGCACTGTTATCCTGTCACTCTGAGGTACCAAGATGTGCCTCTCTCCACTAAGGGTCCTTTACAGCACCAGTTAGCCCAGTTAACCCACTCCTGGGTTCACTGCTTCTCAGAGCAGGGGTGTGAAAAGGACTGCCTAAGAATCACAACTGGTCCCAGTAAACCCAACACCATCACAGACTTTCCTAAAGTCATAAACATCTGGTGGCAAACGCAACTAGGCTGAAGCACAGAACTGAAATTCTTGGCCTGCATGGCTGGGGCTCACAAGTTACAGCAGGTGTACCTCCTAATAAAGAAAAGGCAATTCATAACCATTCTCTATCTTATAATCACAGAATCACATGACTGGTTTGTGTTGGAAGGGACCTTAAAGCTCATCTCATTCCACCCCCTGCCATGGGCAGGGACACCTTGCACTCTCTCAGGTTGCTCCAAGCCCCATCCAACCCGGCCTTGGACACTGCCCGGGATGGGGCAGTGACAGCTTCTCTGGGCAACCTGTGCCAGGGCCTCCCCACCCTCACAGGCATGAATTTCTTCCTAATATCTAATCTAAATCTATAGTGGCAGGATGGCACAGGTAATTTTCAGTAATTATTCATCAACAGATTTTACACCGTGCATTTACTCGCCTGTTTTGTTGAAACACAGAATTTTAGTTAGAGAGTTAATTTTGTTAGAACTGGGAAATCCAGCTATAGTCAATTAAATAGGTTACTTATTAAGGGAGAATCAGGCCTAGAATAGGCCTTGGAAATTAAAGGATTGATTGCCTGATTGCTGTGTTTGCTCAGCTGTGCTTATGCTTAAGGAGATCTGAAGAAGTTTAGACAAGAACAAATTTTTTCAATTATAAATTCATTTAAAAGAATAGGAGGAGTAATTAAGGGGTTACTTAGGTCAATCTCATTGTGTTAAGCCACAGGGGCGAGGAAGGTCAAAGCGAGGAAGAAGAATAGACTTCATCCTTTTTAAGGACCTCTACCCACAATATGACCACTGACCCATTTTAAAGAACTAATTACGCATGTGTAATGGTTATTCAGTTAATTATCATACGAAGCGGTGAGTGGGAGGTGTCAATGTTATGAATATGTATTTGTATTGAATCTTTTGTGAATATATACCTTGCAATGCTTTGTGATTTCGCTCTGCAGCTTTGGAAATTATTCCACGCAGCTGCCTGGCTGTAAATAAAGAACCTCCTCTTGTCTGAATTGGGTATCGATATTAGGTCTATACCCATATTTTTTTGGTAAATCATTCTGGCGAGCCAGGTAGGAGACTGCTCTCTGTCCGAGGGGCTGGAGATCTCGGATACCCTCTGAGGGCACCCACCTGGGACTTTCCAGGAGAATAGGGCTCCTGAGACTTCCTGGCACCCCAGGGAAAGACCAGAACCTGCTGGGATCACGGACAAGAGGTACGTTCTAAAAGAGGGTAACAGGTACCTTGGAAAGGCAGCCGATAAAGACACAGAGGGACGCCCCGCACGCAGCGTAGGCCTAGGTTGAGTTGGTAACCGTGGATGAAAGTTTTTCATAGAGGAGGAGGTGTTTTGGGACCCGCCGTTTAGCTCTCGTACAGGTGAGCAGAGTTAAAGCTTGCATCTCCCGTGGAGGGGAGTGTGAGTGTCTGGCGCTGCCGCTTTGTCTCCTGCGGAGGGGAAACGGGACGGGTGGTGTGCGCGGCGGCAAGGGTTGAGCCGCGGCAGTGACAACGCCGTCGGCCCAGGTATCCTCCATTTTAAGTTGCAGTTTTCATAGTTTGCGCATGCGCTGGGAACATACGGGTTTCTAGAGTAAATACGGATATCCAAGTGGGTCAGAAAGAACGGACCTTTATTTTGTAGATTTGGCATGTTTAAGTTGTATAATTGGTGGCGCACTGCATGTGTGTGTGTATTGTGATTTGTGAGAGTTTGTGCTTTTATCAAAGTTGATACTCTTTTGAGATCTCACACCCTATGCCAGTCAGCTTGTACTGGTTCAGGCTGGGAAGGGGTTAATTTTCTTCAGTGGCTGGTGTGCGGCAGTTTTGGATTTGTGTTGCAAACAGTGTTCATAACTCAGGAATGCTTTAGTTACTCCTGAGCAGGACTTACACAGATCAAGGCCTTTGCTGCTTCTCACCCCACACTGCCAGTGAGGGGGCTGGGGATGCACGAAGAACTAGGAGGGGACACAGTCAGGACAGCTGATCCCAGCTGACCACAGTGATATCCCAGACCATGGGGGGTGATGCTTAGTGTACAGGGCTGGGGGAAGAAGAAGGAAGGGGCAGACATTCAAAGTGAGGGCATTTGCCTTCCCAAGTTACTGCTACATATGATGGAGCCCTGCTCTCTTGGGGATGGCTGAACATCTGCCTGTCAAGGGGAAGCAGGAACAAATTCCTGGTTCTGCTTTCCATGCATGGCTTTTGCTTTCCCTAACAAACTGTTTTTATTTCAACCCAACAGTTCTCTCACTTTTACTCTCCAGTTCTCACCCATCCCACTAGAGGGGAATGACTGAGCAGCTGCATGGGGCTGAGTTGCTGGCTGGGGTTAAACCATTATACAGCTCCCAAAAAAATCAAGCACATTCTCTAAGAGCGACTCAGAAGAATTATTCTGGATTGTGAACTGCATTATTGATGTGCATTGTTATTCAAGATTCAAAGCAGCACTGGATTTAGGACAATTCTAAAGCAAATTAACACACACCAGTGTTCTCAGACAGTGAAGTTCCCAAGAGTAGAGCACTCTTCCTTCCAGTGTTCCATCACTGGGAAATTCTCATCATGGTGTGAGGTATTAATAAGTTGATTTAATCAAGTGGATTATTCGGAATACTCACCTGAGGAGCTGGAAGCAGCACCAGGAGTAAAAGTCTTGTTACGAAGGGCAGACTGATTCCGTGCGCAGCCTGGACTTCTGGTGTTGATGGCAATGACCTTTCCCGGGGGAGTCAGGGACTGCTCCTCCTGTGCAGGCTTTATAGGTGACGTGGCAATGGAGTTCATCTCGGGCGTCTGAAAATGCACATTAAATGAACATTGTGTGCTGGTACAACAAATGTATTGTGAAACTCACTGTACTTAGGAAGCCTTAGAATTAAAATCTGACATATTATAATACCTTGAAGTACTCTAAGCAATACCTCCTAGTGGGGGTGAGGGGCAGCTGAAATTCCCTTCCTGCCCATTTAGCAGTGTTGGATGTCACCAATTCAATATACTCATTTATGTTATAATTGGGTTAACATTCAACAAGCTTCACACAATGTGCTGGATCACCACAGGATAGAGAGAAAGAGAAAGAGAAAAAAAAAAAAAGATGTTGGCTTTAATTCAGTGAAAAACTATTTTTCGTAAACTCCATCCAGAGGGCTGCTCTGGTGTGAAATATATCTGGACAAAAACACTTTACTTGACTAGAATTAAGAGAGAATTAGTTTTGAATTTTTTCCCTTCCCTTTCACACTGTAACACAGCACTAACAAGAAGCACATGTGCTTCAATAATTTGCCAGACCTATCCAGTTGCTTCATTAAGTTGTTTAAACTGTTTTCTAGAAAACCCTTCAAAAGAATCTGTGTGCAATCACAGGCTTAAAATTACACCCCCCACTCAACTGCAATGCCACTTGCCAGTTTGTTTTATGCTAATGATTTTCATTC
The DNA here is from genome assembly GCA_013397795.1 of Orthonyx spaldingii. Taxonomy (NCBI): domain Eukaryota; kingdom Metazoa; phylum Chordata; class Aves; order Passeriformes; family Orthonychidae; genus Orthonyx; species Orthonyx spaldingii. Next base: position 47,755 of record VZTJ01005967.1, read on the forward strand.
AAGGAATGAACCACAGCACAGCTGGCTGCTTTGGCTGTTATAGATTATCTGGAGAAAACAGTAGGCATGCACACAATCAAGCCTTCCTCTTAAAATACCCTCTGGCAAAAATATGATGGTTCCTGTCATTATTTGATAAAATGCAACTTTCAAGACATCTGCAGTACTTTCAGTGAGGCAGTAAATATCTTCCTGGCCTCTGCAATATCAGTGCCCCAACACTCATGCTGCAAGCAGAGTACATGTTTTTCTGAAAAACAGTGAGAATGAAGTGGTATTTGACAAATGAAAGGTTGTGTTCCTTCTTTTTGCTGGACTGTATGGTATGGTACATATCCTTAAAGAGCTCCTTTATTGTTCAGTACTACTGTGTTACTTTGATTAAGACAGCAAGACTGGCAAAGTGACAGAGAAATCCTAACTGCTCATTTCCCCTTCTCTTCAATTCCTCTCCCCCCAAGCCTCAGGCATGTCCTTCTTTATAGTTTGTGACTGTTTCATCATGTCATGCCTAGCTGTCACTTGTGTCACCAGAAGTAAAAGTAGATGCCAAAGAGGAGACAGTGTCCCAGATCTGTGAGATGTCAGACCAAAAGCCTTTGCAGTTTAAACAAAGTCTCTATCTGGAGCTGCACCTGAACAAAGATGGGTTTAAATTTATAAAATCCTTCATTCTATGTATGTAGAATCAGAAACAAAATGAACTTTGAGGGGGACTAAATCACCAACAAAGAAGGATCATAGAACTCTGTGTTTGGGAACAGTGACACATTTGCATCCTGGGTGGAACAGAATCTTTAGCTCATCGTATCTACCACAGGCATTTGAGCAGATCTGCTGAACTCTGTGTCAATTAAGTTTCAATTGACTGCACTAGGTGGAATTGGCTGCCCAGGTATCACCGGGTCAGATCTTAAACACAGGTTACAAAGCACAAGAAGGAAAGTAAGTTCATTCCCTAAAGTCTGCCTGAGGAAGGTATTTTTCTGGGACTGTTAAACAGCTATCCTAGAGTCTGGAAACTTAGGCAAATCAACTGTGGCAGGCGCAGTTCTATTGACTCTGCTATTCTGAAGAAATACATTCTTTTCACTCTCACACTTAGTGTAATTTGAACTACATAAACATTGAAAATCAAGGCAGTTTTCATGTGGAATATTAATCTCATCCAGGCTCCATTTCCCACAAGTGGTTGGATCAGATGATCTTCCAAGGTCCCTTCCAACCTGGGCTGTTCTAGGGTTCTGTGAATCTGAGAGAGAACAGAAGGCACTTCACCTCACAAGTGATCTTTCCAGCAGTCACATTCAATGTTCACTGGAACATTAATGAGACTCATAGCAAACTAGAAGCTAAAAGGCAGTGTAAAAAGTATATTGAAGCAAAGTCCGCTCTGTAGCCAGCTGTCTTGTGTTGTGGTTTTTGTATTATTTAAACACAGGAATCTACAAAGCTCTTGACATGGGTAGTTATTGATTTATTGTGAACACACAACTGGGCAATTATTCCCCAAATCAAACTAGAGTTTAGTATCTGGAGCACGAACAAGAGCTACTTACTGGTTTGGGATTGACTTCAGTAGAGATGAGTTTCAGAAGGCAGTTCAGAAGTCTCTGCTTGTGAAAGGTAGGACATGAAGGGACAGCACTTGACTCAGATGTTTGCTCTCTAGCATCCCGTGTTTCTGGCTCCAGGACAGCCAACCAGTCATATTCCAGCTGCAGCTTGTTTGGTTTGCCCATCATGAGGTAGACTTCAGCCAGCGTAAGGCTCTCAGAGGTTCGCAGGCTCCATCCTTCTTCTCTAACCTGTTGGGAGAGCCGACTTGGGTCATCTTTGAGAGGCTTTGTACTGGATTGTCCCTGATGTGGAGACAGAAACAAGGAGCTCAGCTTCTCTTGAGAATCCTCCATTACTGCATCCGTGATAACCTTGGTACAAGCATCAAGCTGCTGGACCTGGCTGTTGCCGGCCTGAGTTTCACATCTGCCGCTGCCAGGGGAAGCCACACCACTTCTCGGTAGCTGGGAACAGGAGTCAGCGGTGTCTGCACTCCTCCTGCTTGGAAAAGCCACCAGAGAAGCATTGCCAGCTGCTGGAGCAGAGTCTTTCCCAGGCAGTTTGTCCGTGCAAGAACATTTCTCTGGGACGATTAGGTCCTGGCAGGATTTCATGTACCGGGGGAATGGATCAAGCAGAGAGAGCTCCTCCACATCAGGGATCTTGCTGCAAGCGCACGCCATACTGCACGAGGGTAGCACAGCTGCCTGGTCACCAGCCAGGGCCTCCCTGCCCTCCACACTGGGGGCCACTGAGCTCAGCTTTTCCTGGTGCCCTCCTGGATCCTGAATTCCAGAAGGTGGTTTCTGGAGGGAATTAGTGATGCCAAGATTTGAGGCTGTTCCTTCCACCAGGACAGGCTCTGGGGCACCATCTTCAGTGCTTGCAGAAAATTCAGATGCAGGCTGCAAGGTTCTGCTGGGCTCTGTAGTGCTCTCTCCCCTTCCCACACCCCTACCTTCCATTCCCCGCAGGTATTTCAACTGTCCCCTTGCTGTCCCCTGACCACTCTGTATGCCGAGGATTTGGGCAGGGGGGAGTAAGTGAGAGTCTTTTGTGTTCTGTTTGCATTTTCCTGTTTCCTGCCAATGCACGGTACAGAAAGCCTTGGAGTGGACCACTCTGGCTACTCCAGGCAGTGGAGTGAGGGTACAATTCTCCCCTGGAAAGAGATGGAGCATCACTTTCTCCTCTGAGAAGCTGCTTCTTGTTTCTGAGTCTCTGGAGTCTTGAAGTTGCTGTTCTTCTAGTGTTTTACGCTAAAAAAGATGTGTCAAAGAATGTAACAGTCATCTGCCCCTTCCAAAAAAGCACCTGGGAGCCTCTTCTGCAAGTTTAAAAAAAAGAAAGTAAAAAAAAAAAGTAGCTGATCAAGGACATGTTCTCTATTCAGCACAGATTATAATAAAGACACTATAATCAGAAATTAGGTCCTTTGTGGTGATAAAGACTACAGTGAAGACCTGCTACAAGCCCAAAATAAATCTCCATTCTAAACAAAATTACTTCTCTCTGTTTCACACATCACTGTAATTGTAAAAAAAAAAATCCCAATCAACAAACCCCAACAAAATCAAGCAAAACCTCCAACACTGCACAGCAAAGCAGCCTCTCATGAGTGCAGCAAACTCCACCTTGTACACTATGACATCCTTCAGAATTTCAAGTACTATGCTGCTGCTTCTTCTAGGCTCACAAATTAAATAGAAAAGCCTGAATGAAAGGCCCAAGAAGAGGATAAAACCTACAAGTCAGGAGCACTAGGTTCAGAACAGAACAGCTGTTAACTCACAAATCCTTCTACTGAATGGATCAAAGTTCAGAGGCAGGGACACCCTGAACGCTGTATGACTCAGACAGTGCAGAGGTACATTGCAGATAGCAGCAGCTGCCTCAACAAGAGGCTTAAGCCTTCATTGGTGAAACTGCACAAAGTACAAAAATCTTTCCTTAATCTCTTTGCTGAAACTGGAAACAGAATTGTGAGTTATTATCCAGACTGTATGGGGGTCACCCTACTGATAATGAACCAGACTAAGATCACTGTTTGAATGAAATAAAGGCAGGAAGTTCATTTATTCCTAACTAGCTTTCACAGGATCATACCAGAGAAGAGTTGAGGTAAAAGCAGGACATTATTGGATCTCCCACGGAAGCTTCCACTAGTGATGCTGAGACTTTACCTCTACTTTTAGTAAGCAGAGACTCGTACATATATGAAGTAGATTCACTTTTCCGATGTGAAACTGAACTTGGAATAGGAAGGGAATTGCTCCTAGGACACAGCACATGGAACAGACCGAATAGGAACCGAGTAGGAAAAGGATACAACCCGCACTTCATGGAGAGCCCACTTCTGCTTCAGGAATTCAAGGAGGCTGGAGACCTTCCGGTGTAACTCCACGATCATCCTGTACACAAGAGAAACAAAGCAAGGGAACAGAACAACTGTCAGCAGGATGCTAGAAGGGGAATTAAGGAATAAACTGGCATTCTATAATGCAAGCACAAAGAACACTCCCAAGCTCTAAGGAAAAAAAAAAACACAATAAAACCAAAACCATATGTTATCCCACAACTTTAAAATCTACGTTAACTCACAACTGTGACAACTCACACATTCTAAAAGCCTGTCAGATAAATCTGATTGCCATGATTCAAGAAACTAGTTTTTTCCAAATGGAAGACGATAGGAAAAGATGGCAGGACTTAGCTGAACTGCAAAAGTGCAGGCAAGGCACAAAGCTACCACATAAAGTATAGAAGGAAAGAGAAAAAGGGGCACAAAAGACTCTTAAACATTTGCTTTTTGAAAGCATTTTACTAACTAAACCTAATGCAGAGAAGAGAATGGATATTTTTATCATGATCTTTGGTCACTACACTGAAGTGCTGCATTTGAAATAACACGCAACATCACAGAGGCCTTGTGTTTGCTGCCCCAAGTTTTGGACTAGATGTAAGTACCAGGATGAACAGCCACTGACACCGAACTGCACCACTGATGTTTTGCAAGGGAGAAGCTACAAACAAAACACCTTCCATGCAGCTTTTATCATTGCGTGTAGGTGAAATGTTCAGAGCCTTGGTGCAAGCACCTCTGACCACTGTATCTTCCCTCCTCTCTGTCTCTGGTACATTCAGTACAAATCTTAGTAGAACCAATGCTATTATCTCCATTTTACTTGCACTCTGCTCTGACATTAAGTGGCACAAAGTAAACTCATCTCCAAAGATAGAAGCTCCTTCATGACTCAAACGAAAAGACATAAAGAACAATGGTAATCTAATTTTCCCATGTGTAAACGTAACTCATGTTTACAAACCATGCACTCTGGTTGGACAAAGGCTTCAGTATGCTTAGGTTAACTGCATTATCAAATATGAACTGCCCAACTGGCAAAGAGAACCCTGAAGAAAGAGGAAGGGGTTAGGATACTGCTCATCTATTTCCCTATTCTGAGCACCACAATCAGTTCTTCATTACCTAAGCCGGGGGTTCTGGGCAAGACTCTGTACTCGAGCCCATGCATGGTTATTCCGTGGCTGCAACTCCACAGGGACCTTGAGAGGAAGTCGTACTGGCTTTTGGTCCTCTTCATCACTCACACCTGAATGGAGATGAAGCACAAAGGGTCAAAGCAAGGACAACTCAGTCACAACACTGTATGCTCAGTTTGAATTACCAAAATTATGGGTATAGACCCAAAATCAACACCCAACTCAGATGGACAAGAGGAGGTTCTTTTATTTTAACAGCCGGGCAGCTGCATGGAATATTTCCCAAAGGCGCAGAGCAAAATCACAAAGCACTACAAGGTCTATATATCCACAAAAAATTCAATACAAATGCATATTCCCAACATTGACACCTCCCACTCCCCGCTTTGTATGGTAATTAACTGAACAATCATTAAGCATGCGTGGTTAGTTTTGTAAAATGAGTTGGGGGTCGTATAGTGAGTGGTGGTCATGAAAAAAGATGAAGTATACTCTTCTTCCTCACTTTGACCTTCCTCGCCCTCGTGGCTTAGCACAATGAATTTGACCTAAGTGATCCCTCAATTACTCCCACCATTCTTTTAAATTAATTTATAATTGAAAAGATTTGTAACTGTCTAAACTTCTTCAGATCTCTGTTGAGCATAAGAATAGCTGAGCAAACACAGTAACAAGCAATCAATCCTTTAATTTCAAAGGCCTATTCTAGGCCTGATTCTCCTTTAATTACTAATCTATTTAATTGACTACAGCTAGATTTACTAGTTTTAACAAAATTAACTCTTTAACTAAAATTCTATGTTTCAAGTTACACAATACAAAAGATCCAGCATCATCTACAGACAACTCAGGCAGCTCAGCTTCACCACTGCAGCCTGCTTCCTTGATTACCGTTTGTTCCAATATGTTCTTATCCTTGGACACTGCAATGGTACTGGGGATTCCAGTTGAGTAAGCAGTGTCAAAAATCAGATATCTGGAAACTTTGAGTGCGTACAGTATTTCAGACCTTTGAACAGCCTGATTCTACTTATTTGGGAACAAGGAAGAGGAAGAAAAAAAAAAACTAAACCGAAATGAAATCCCACATAGCTGAATGGGAGAAGGTAAAAAAATTGAAAATATTCAATGCTAAACACCATACTGCTGCTGATTTGCTGGTACAAGGAACATACAGTGAAAGCACAATGTGTAAAGCAGCAGTGAACTGGTCTGGTGTGCGTATTTCCTTTTCATCTTAGTAAAAAAACTGGGTGGGTCTTGAAGTTACTGGGATTACACAAGCAAATGGGCCAAGACAGACAGTAGTGTGCCCAGGACAAACACGCAACAGCCCAAACTTCCCTGCCAGTGATGGACACACCAGAACAAGTCTGCTCGCTTTCTATGCTTCCAGCCATCTTCTACAATATCCTCATGTTCCAGCATCTTTTACTCACCATCTGGATCACAGAGTTTCTTCAAAGCCCTGCACATGGGAGCTTTGATACGCAGGTTTCTGCCTTTGTAACGAACAGTCGTAGCCCTGGATAGATGGAAAGAGAAGTACTTAGAGGAACCAGTAACAACAGTGTGTCAATACAGACCTATCCATCTTAGGCCCTCTGCTCTTCAACATCTTCATATATGACTTTGACACAGGACTGGAAGGCATACAAGTCTGCAAAATCAGGAGAAGCTGTTGACTCCCTCGAAGGCAGGGAGGCCCTGCAGAGAGAGCTCGACAAATGAGAGGACTGGGCAATCGCCAACCACGTGAAGTTCAACAAGGGAAAGTGCTGGATTCTGCACCTGGAATGGGGCAACCTTGGTTGTATGGACAGACTGGGGAATGAGAGGCTGGAGAGCAGTGCTTCAGAGGGGCCTGGGGGTCCTGGTTGAGGGCCAGTTGGATCTGAGGCACCAGGCCTAGCATCGCTGGCTGGGCCAGGGAGGGGATTGTCCATACTGCTTTGTACTGGAGTGGCCTCACCCTGAGTACTGTATGCAGTTTTGATCACCAGAATATAAGAAAGATATGAAACTATTAGAGAGTGTCCAAAGGAGGGCAACAAATATGGTGAAGGGCCTCATGGGGCAGCTGTATGAGGAGCGGCTGAGGACACTTTGTCTGTTCAGCCTGACGAAAAGGAGACTGAGGGGATACTTCCTTGCAGTTAAAATTTTCTCATGAGGGGGAGAGAAGGGGCAGATGCTGATTTCTTCTCTGTGCTGGTAACCAGTGACAGGACCTGAGGGAATGGCCTGAAGTGGTGTCAGGGAAGGTCCAGGTTGGATATTAGAAAAAGCTACTTTCCCCAGAGTGCTTGGACACTGGAACAGGCTCCCCTGTGACCAGGGCAGTGGTCACAGCACTAAGCCTGACAGAGATCAAGAAGCATTAGGACAACGCTCTCAGGCACAGTGTGACTCTTGGGGATGGTGCTGTGCAGGGCAAGGGGTCAGACTTGATGATCCTTGTCCCTTCCAACTCAGCTTATTAAACTGCATCTCCCAGGAGAGGAAAGGTTGTTCCACTCCTAAGAAACTGATCTGGAAACTCCATTGGAGAACACGAGAAAGGTACAACACCAAGTATCCATATTATACAAGGTAAAGTCAAAAGACTGCAGCTGCTGAGTGGGCAAACTCCTACTCCTGTCTACAGTAAAGTTTACTTCATCAGTAACATGTCTGCTACAGAGAACACCCTAAAAGCAAGAATGGAAAAGGTAAAAATGGACTCGTAACAGACAGAAAATAATGCTTTTTCAAATCACTTTTAAAGATGGGATTAAGGACAAATCAACGCCTCCTAAGTAATCACATGCCTTTTCCTTTGAAAGAGATTTCATTTAAAACACATACATTCTAAAAGCTGAACTACTTTGGAAAAATTTATGCACAAATACATCAGGTATTCCCTTATTTCTAATAATACACAACTTGTAACCCCTTCTGCATTCTAGGAGTAAATCAGCTCATAGACTGAACCCCCAAACCCCACAATACACTCTTGAAGTGAAAAAACATTCATTCTTAATGAGTGACTGGACTGAAGTAGAAGTGACTGGAGGGCTGAGGTCTCCAGTGTGCTGACGGGTCATTTCAGGTCTGAAAGTCAGGACTTGTGAGCCCTGTTGAGGCAGAATGGTTTGGAACTCTCACTGCAACAAGGAACTGTGGGGCTGGAGTGAGTCCAGAGATGGGAATGGAGTTGGGGAAGGGTCTGGAGCATAAGTCTTATGAGGAGTAGCTGAGGGAGCTGGAGGGGCTCAGCCTGGAGAAAAGGAGGCTCAGGGGGAACCTTGTGGCTCTGCACCACTCCCTGACAGGAGAGGGCAGCCAGGTGGGGGTCAGGCTCTGCTCCCAGGGAACAGGGACGGGATAAGGGGAAATGGCCTCAAGTTGTGCCAGGGAAGGTTTAGACTGGATATTGGGAAAATTTCTGCACTGAAAGTGTGGCCAGGCAGTGGAACAGACTGCCCAGGGCAGTGGTGGAGTGACCATTCTTGAAGAGACTTAAAAGACCTATGGACATGGCACCTGGGGACAGGAGTTAGTGGTGGCAGGGCTGAGGTAATGATTGGACTTTACGATCTTGGATTCCAACCAAGAATGAATGAATTCTGTGATTTCCCTGAGTGAATCCACATAGTTAAGTGCTGCAGCTTCTGTAAAGAATTCTCATTTAAGTATTTTATTAAACTTCGCACATCATTTCTTACTATTAACAATTAACAGCTTAATGGAAAAGGGGAGAAAAATCCTAATATAAAACAAACTAAGAATGGAAAACATCAAACTTCAGCTCTAGAAAATTAAGAAATACCCCAGACTTTGGATGATCAGTACAACAGCCAAGTTGCTGAACAACGCAGTTTTATGATTTTCAGGACTAAGTTCTTACTTACCCCACTTGAATAAGCTCATTGAGTTTAGCTGCATTCTTGTCATCCATACCTTTTCAGGAAATGAGATAAGACAGTGAATTAGGATTTACAGTGGCCCATAGCCTTTTCTGTGTCCTGTTAGGTTTTCAATGCTATTACATTTTATTCCACATAGGATTAACATGCATTAAGTGTACTGTAACATACCTCTTCTGGAAAGTTTGTACTTTCATAACATGCAAGCTTTACATGATCCTTGCCACAAACATTACTTTTTACATGTGGATTAACTGACCCTAGTTTGGGTACTACAGCCATCTTTGAACACTGGGTTTTCATCTGACACTGAAGTATTAAAAAGCAAAGCTTCTTCTTCCTGCTAAGGCAGCAAGGCAGAATGAAACAGCATACTAGTGCTTAACACAACAAAAAAGTAAATAAAAATAATAAAATGCATGTGCAACCCTCATTTTTCTCTATGCATTATAGAGCACATTTTTAAATAGACATTTTGGTAACTTGATTTATATGATAGTTAGGCCCAGATCTATTTACTGAACAATTAACCTCCCTCTGGCAATGCTGAAAGTATTTCTGGAGTGCTTTCACGTCTCAATAGTTCTCAGCAAGTCTTCTCCATTTCTGTGACCGTGAATATCACAAGAGAACAAAAAAGGGGGGGGGGGGGGGG
>VZTJ01005967.1:57466-73624 GCA_013397795.1 Orthonyx spaldingii
TGGTGGAGGGAGGAAGAAAGGGGGAGCAAGGAAGGAGAAACTACTTTCCACAGCTACAAAGCAGGCCTGTCATAAATGGGTGTAGAGTCTTGCAGCTTAGCACATTTGGTCTTGGAGACAAGAATTTTCCAAGTGACAGTGGGTAAAGTATGTAACCAAGTCCCAAAGTTCTAAAAATACAGAAGCACAGAGGCTGCAGGCATTGCCATGGTGACTGTGTGAAACCTTACTTGCAGTCATAGCAAGAAGGGTCTGCTTGTAAAACAAGATGTGGGGACAGGAAAGAAGCACTAATACTGATTTCTGCTGACAGGGCAATGTGCCTTGCTTCTGCACCTGCTTTGTCATCAAACAGTTCAAAATTACTTCTCCAAGCTGAATTAACACACTGGAGATCTCTAAACAAACAGAGTAAAGTCAGTATGAACATTCACAACAGTCTCATTCATTACCTGTTATGACAGCAATCCCTTGTAAGGGAATAACATAGCAAAAAAACCCTTCCAAAATCCCACAATCCTTTTATGAATTGTACATGTTCACTCATGAACACTTTTGTGTCCATTTCACTTTACAACTAGTATGACTTCACAAAGAAATTAAAATATTTTGATGGTTTTTCAGGTCTCACTAATTAAACAGAAGAGATAGAAGATGCACTATGATGTAACACTGACTGTACAAAAAGCCTGGTTCAAATGAAAAAATACAGGGATAAAAATGTGTATGCACATGGACTGGCACATACAGGGCACATTCCTCTGCCCAAACTCCAAGCCAGTCATGTCAGAGCTCTCTCTGGTCTGGAAGCCATGAAGACCATGGGAACCAAGTCCTGGGGCTCATCCTCCCGGTGTGGACAGTAGCGCAAGGTAGGGATCTTCTACTCTACTCAGGTTAGAGTCCACCTGCAGCTCTGGGGGTCCCAGTATATGAAGTACTCAAAGAAGGCTTAAAAGAAAGACAAGCACAGACTTTTCAGCAGGGGCAGAATGGACAGGACAAGGTGTGATGGTTTTAAACCATGGGAGGGGAGATTTAAACTACACATAATGAAAACATTTTTTTATTACAAGGGTGGGGAGGCCCTGGCACAGGTTGCCCAGAGAAGCTGTCACTGCCCCATCCCTGGAAGTGTTCAAGGCCAGGTTGGACGGGGCTTGGAGCAACCTGGGATAGTGGAAAGTGTCCCTGCCCATGGCAGGTGGTTGGGACAAGATGGTCTTTAAGGTCCCTTCCAACTCAAGCCATTCTGTAGTTCTGTGAGCCTAAGCTCAGGTATGTCGCTAATGCAATTAATCAACTGCCAGCAAACAGCAGAACATTGTTATGGCACATACTCCTCCATCTACACTCATGAATATGGACAAAACTGGACTCTGGGACTGACAGGGTAAGAACCCACCTCGCTTCGCCAGTAAAGTTATTTCCAATTATGATTTGTGCTTTTTCATCTTCAGGGTACAGTCAGGAAACATTTAGAGAATAACTTAGAGAAAGACACCATCCCAGATTTTGACTGTATAGGCACAAATAATTGTGGGTGTAAACGGTATCATTTACACACTTAACTGCTTAGATTTCAATATTAACAGAATAGATCATCTAAGCTTTGTGTGTGTTTACCTATCACCTGTGGGTAATACATGCACTGCATTCTGCAGCCAGATAAAACTGAAGAAATCTATCAAAGTGGACTAATGCAACAGACTAAGAAGGTCTGTAAAGATAAAAATACATTTAATGAAGAAGTAACACCATAGATTACAGCAATAGTCAAGAACTCAAAAGTGGAACTGAACAAGACACTGCCACCTTCAAGGGTAGTAACTTCTGATTCTGTCATGTAAAAATAATCTGAGGTCATTCATACTCACATCCCCCGATCTTTTTCCTTAATTCCCCATAGCAGATTAAGCCATACAGCTCCAAGGAAGATTTTTTCAGCCCTTGAGAAAACACTAGAAAGCAGAAAAGGTGTCAGTGAGATGCAGGTTGCAGATACTCGTTTCAACACTGAAAAGGAGAGGATTTGTGTTTTCAATGATGAGACACATCAGATCAGAGGCAAAACTAAGTTCTGATTCAAGAAACACTGTAACAGGATTGGTTCACCAACTTCCTTTTCATGGTGCTTTTTGGATTACAGCAAAATAAAGCAGCTTTCATAGAATTTAAACAAATATGCAACTGCTCAATATGCAAAATAAAGCTAATTCATAATAAAGCTAGCTCTAGTATCCACTGTTTACAAATTCTAAGGGAAATGTCCCAATGCCCCCAAGCAAATGCATACAGAACTCTTTTATATGAAAATTCAGGGGTAGATCGGGATTTTCCAGAAGATGGAGAACATTTTCTGTGCACACAAGCACACTGTAAGAGATTTGATGCAAATTCTCGATTCTAAATTTTTATACAAAGAATTACTGACATTTTATTCAACTTTGCAAGGGTTTTTTTTGTCCTTTCTAATCAACACACATAATGTGGACGTTACTGCTAACAGAGCTATGACAGCAAGGATAGTCTTGTGGTTTACAAATATTTATTCTTGTGAAAATATTTATTCTTGTCTATTCACCAAAACTTTAGTGGTCTTTGATCTCAAAATGCAAACACACATATTTCCACCAATATTAAAGCTAATCAAACCACTGCACTGATTGTCAAATTCTTTCAGACAATGAGATTCTAGACTACACAGATATAGATACATAGCTTTTTGTTATACAAATAACACATTAACGTCTTTTGCGACATCTTTTTAAAAATTCTTCCATACTGTGTTCCCTGCAACACTGTTTTTTAAATAAAATACTAATGGCTTCATCTTAAAGTGCTGCCTTGTTTTGAAAAAAGGAACTCACAAATACACCTTATGCCAGGTGGTTTAGATAGGCAAGTTCTCCTTTAGGTAATCTAAGCTCAGGAACAGACAAGTTCATAAAGAGACTGTATCATACACTAGCTTTGCATTCCTTCAGCTTCTTTCTAGCCATATCCATTTCTCCTTAATGAATTACTTTAAATAACTCATTATTTTTAATTTTTAATGAGGTTTAACAAGACCAAGTGCTGGGTCCTGCACTTTGGTCACAACTGCCTGCAGCACTACAGGCTGGGGACAGAGTGGCTGGACAGCAACCAGGCAGAAAGAGACCTGGGAGTGCTGGTTGATAGCTGACTGAACATGAGCCAGCAGTGTGCCCAGGTAGCCAAGAAGACCAATGGCACCCAGCTGGGGTCAGGTATAATGTGGCCAACAGGACCAGGGCAGTGATTCTTCCCCTGTACTCGGCACTGGTTGGGCCAAACCTTGAGTGCTGTGTCCAGTTCTGGGCCCCCAATTTAGGAAGGACATTGAGATGCTTGAATGTATTCAGAGCAGGGCAACAAGGCTGGTGAAGGGTGTGGAGCACAAGTCCTGTGAGGAGTGGATGAGGGAGCTGGGGTTGTTTATCCTGGAGGAGGCTCAGGGGAGACCTCATCACACTCTACAACTCTCTGAAAGGAGGGTGCAGCCAGGTGAGGGTCAGGCTCTTCTCCTAGGCAACCAGTTACAGAATGAGAGGACACAGCCTTACGCTGCATTAGGGGAGGTCTAGGACAGACATTAAGAAGAAGTTCTTCACAGAAAGAGTGAATGAGCATTGGAATGGGTTGCCCAGGGAGGTGGTGGAGTCACTGCCTCTGGAGGTGTTTAAGAAAAGACTGGATGCGGCACTTGGTGCCATGGTCTAGTTGACAAGGTGGTCATGGGTTGAACTCAATGATCTCAAAGGTCTTTTCTATCCTAGTTGATTCTGTGATAATGGGACTATATTGTACACTATCTTTACATTCCTTTAACTTCTTTCCACATTCATTTCTCCCAGATAAGTTATTTTTACCTTGAGACACTCTGGCCACAAACTGTGTAGATGAATTTACTATACAAACTTTTACTGATATTTAAGAGAGTTGTTCAAAGACCAAAAAATTCAACCATCACAAACTGCCATGATTTATGCATTGTAGAATACACCATCAGAAGGACCAGAAGACTCTGGAGACTATTACTTAATCAACACGCTAATGGGAGAACTGACATTTTTGACACCTTAAAATCAAAAGAACTAAATCTTAGTAAAATTTGGGCACTCTGAAATACATTTCTTTAGCCTGTTATTCAGATCAGGCCACCCACAGACTAACTTGAATCCTCTCTGCCCATTCTCAATTATCGTATGTTACTATTACTGTTATAAAACCCCACCAGCAGTTTATCTGACTTACTGAATTCTTTCTTACTAAACCAGTTGCAGAAGGAGGGAAAAGAATGGGAAGGGCAGTACGGCATTGGGAATCATAAGTTATTGAACCAATGGTACAATTTCAAACTTCTTTAAAGTGGGAGCAAATATGTCACCATATACACTTATATTGGACTGTTTATTTATTTCTACCTTCCCCCAAGAATTGAAAAGTGGTGCTGGGTCAGTTTGCTTGATGGAGCCATGCCTGACCAATGTTTAGGCAGTTCACCTTGAAGGTATGTTCCTGAGAATACAAAAACATTTCCTTGAACCTGTTTTTTCCCCAGTATTAACAGCAGGATCTGCATTTACTACAATGGGGTGAATTCACAGAATAACAGTGATACAAATACCAGGTTTTGAAAAGTATTTTTCACAAAACATGAACCTTGGTAGGGCCACGCTAACAAAAATAAGAAGTGAGATGTTGTGGAATCCCCATTCCTGAAGGTCTCCACAGGCAGGCTGGACAGGCCACTGAGTAAACTGGTCTACTGGAAGGTGTCGTTGCCTATGGCAGGGGATGGCATGGGATGGTCTTTGAGGTCCCTTGTAACCCAAATCATCCTGTGGTTCTGTGACTCCAGGTTCAGTATTTATTTCCTCACCTCTAAAAGGCAGGACTCCAACCCTTACACCAAGCCCATTTTGGTGCATACTAACCATTGTCAAAGTCAATGTACTTGGAGATCTTGTGCCAGGTGCGGTAGTAGAAGTGCCGGACCTGCTCCTTGTTCTTCACCATGCTTGCTGGTTTGCCTTTCTTCTTGTATTTCAGGGCAATGTTGTTCTGGATAGCTTCAAAGTCCTTCCCATGCTGAATAAAAAATAAACCAAACTGAAATACTCAAACGCAAACTTGGATCTTGTCATAAGTCAAATAATGTGAAGGACTTTGGGCTTCTTTGTGGGAAATTGGATTTCAATGGCCATAAACAAAGTTTTTGGGGATCAGAACTCAACAGTAAAAGAATGACATTGGTTTCCTTTGTTTTATATAAAATGCAGTATAGATGCCAAATTAATCACTTTTCAATTTCTTTAACTGTTTCAAAATAAAAACAGTAAGTTGCTAAGCAAATTTAAAAAACATCCAACTTACAAATGTGTTAAATAGCGGAACTGAAAACATTGATTTCCTCCCTGAGCATTCTTTACCTTCCTCTGTATTCCCCCCACCATTTCTGACTAGAGTGAATGAAAAATGTATTTTATCTACCAGCTGCACACTTTTATTTACAGTACATTTCATGTTACAGTTACTAGAGTACAAAACTTGAGTTTCAAAAGATTTGATTTTACACATTCACTCCTTTTACCATAAGATTTTTGTATACAGAAAAGGTTGGAACTAATTTAAATACAAGGTATGAAAACCTCTTCTGAAAGGCAGTGTCACAAAATGAACGGAAGGAGGGACTGAACAAACTGAATCTCAGATCCATCTTAAAGCAAATGTTAAAACTTTCATCAGTATTAAAAAAAAACAGTGAAGTGACTTAAAAATTATTTGATTCCCAGAAATATTACTGCAATTCAGAGCAGTTAAAAAAACAAAAACACTGTTTAAGTGTTCATTTTGTCCACAAAATATATGTATGTGATACCATGCCTATGATCAAAAAAAAAAAAAAATTCAAAAAGATGCACATGTGCAATAAAACTCCCATCACTGCTTTTGTTTTTACCTTTGGCATGCATTTTCAAAACAGAAATGCTGTTGAAATAATCACTGGAACACGACAAGCAGGAATTCATCATATACATCATAAGAGACAGAAGATAAGATGACATAACTTTTTCTTGTCTCTCAGCCCTAGGACTGAACTGGCTCTAAGCTCTTCATGGACAAAGACTAAACACAATTCTCATTAGGACAGAACAGCTTTTCTTGTTTGGTATTGTTACAGAGCAAGTGTGTTGCTTTTAAAAGTTCAGACAGGGACATTATTTAATTATTTTTCATTTGAAACAGAACCATAATTCAGTAACAACTGAAATTATGAAAAACATTCATTTATAAAACTCATAAATATTTTCCGTGCATTTAGAGAAAAAAAGCCCAGCAAACTTGACACTTTTGACACGTGGCTTTGACTGACAGCTGTTTTACAGCCCACTGTATGGCCCCACAAATGCTCATGTGTAAGTGGCCTGCTGCTCCTGCCAATCTCACCTGAATCAACCTTCTTTAGGAATATCCAGACTCTAATCAAAGCCATCTAAGTCTGTTATTTTCTTCTACATGTACCTCATACAGTCCCTCAAAGAAAGTATTCTTGTCCTCCGTGCTCCATGACTCCCACTGCCGTCGGACCTTCTTCCCTTCCTCCTTCTCTCCTGCTGAGGAGCCCAGGTTCCTTGCTGCTGACTTGGAATTCCCAGCAGGATTGCTGGGAGGAATTCCTGATGTGCCACCAGGTGCAGTCCCTCCATTATCTGTTGCTGTAAAAAAACGTGACCACAGTGAACATTAAAACAACACAGGGATTCATGGATAGAGGTATGAGAGTAATTCAGAATTTTCTCCTTTTTCACTTGAAATACAGTGGAAAAATAACGAGGTTTGTTTTATAGAAACAAAATCTCAAAGCACAAAAAACGGGGAAAGTTTCAATGGCTTAATTTCGTATTTCCAGAAGTAACACAGATAAGCAGGAATATACCACAGCAGCCTCTACCAGACAACCCTCGCTGATGCTACTACGCTGGTGAGCTCTGCAGTCACTGCCCTGCACAGGGGGAACTCCTAAGCAGTGCTGAACAGGGAGCTGACTAATGAGGCAAAACAATGACCGTGAGGAAAATTAGGCAGAATGTCACATCCTTGTCTTTGGTCTTGATCCTACTGCCTCCAGACTAACTGTGGAAAGGGAAGGACTGAGAGATGTAGACTTTAGTTCATCACACAACAACGGATCAGCATCTCCACAATCTGATGCACAGTGTATCCACATGATCCTCAGAGCACCACCTCTGACATGGTCCATCTAGGAAAACTCCAGTTATCCAAAGAATGGCAAGTCTCAACCCATTCTCTGTTTCCATATCCTGCCACGGCTTCAGAAAAAGGCACAGAAGTGTAACCTTGATTGTCCTTTTGTCAGTTATCACCATCCAAAGAACATGGAAAAAGGGATATGAAGATTGGAAATACTAAAATGAGAATAATGCTGGATAAACCTGAGAGAATTTGCTGTTTACTCAAGCAGGGGCAGGGGAAGAAAATGGGATGGAAAAGCTACAAACAAAACGTCATGCTTGGTTTGACACTGTACATCAGAGTGCTAATCCAGAAACCAAGGTCAACTCCCCAAAATGTTCTAATTTTTTCTGTAAAAATATAACCATTCTCAGTAACTTATATTTCCAAAATAAATTATCTTGAATTTTATTTAAAAATATTATTTATGATTTGACTGTCCTTATCGATGCAGACATGTACGTAACAAAACTGAAGTCTTTTAACACTAAACATTCATTGCTCATTATAAAGAATGCTCATTACACTTTTTTCCAGTTACTGGCCCTTATGTTTTGTGTTTTACCTCATGATATATTGGCTTGCCTTAATTTATTTGCTTATACACCCAGCTTGTAAAATACAGCAGTCTCAACCAGTTTCCCTGACTTTTATACATATCAGCATAATTCTCTCTTTCATATTTATGCTTAAAAAGTTCAATTATCTTTTCAAATTCAACTACATGAAGCAGGTTTTATTACCTGACAAAGCCAGTGTTTTATATATATCTGATTCAAGAACCCAGATATCCCACTTTGACAATCCTAATAGTATTTTTTTTACAGTATCATAAGAATCAGCTGTTACAGGCCCACTATGCTTTAGAGATTTGAAAGACTTGTATGTAAATCTTAACAAGGCAGTAGCAATTTGAAAGTAATTCCTTTGGGCGACAAAATCATATTTCTCCAAATCCTATAGAAGTTGGTTTGTTCAAGTAATGGAGAATATTTGAAATCAAACCTGAAAGAGAGCAAGATGTGTGCAAGTACATTTTTTTCCTGCACAAAATAAATATTTACTTGATATAAAATGATATTGTGATCAGTTTGGAGTCAATGTTTCTTTTATTTCTAGAGATGACTATTTGACTCTTTTGAAGAAAATTACTGTCACCACAAGGAAGCATGTAAGGCAAGACAGGAAAAATCATTAGATATC
The DNA here is from genome assembly GCA_013397795.1 of Orthonyx spaldingii. Taxonomy (NCBI): domain Eukaryota; kingdom Metazoa; phylum Chordata; class Aves; order Passeriformes; family Orthonychidae; genus Orthonyx; species Orthonyx spaldingii. The sequence goes on from VZTJ01005967.1 coordinate 65,951, forward strand.
TAAAAGAAAATGCACTTATAAACAACTTCTCAAATAAACAGCTTCTTTACTTCCTAAAGTCTTCATCAGTCACTGATAAAATAATTGAAACTTAAGCCATTTAATTCTGGCACTGTGGAAGTAAATCCTTTAAAAAAAGGAAACCACAAGAAAAAACCTGAGCACTTTAACAGATGGCCAAGAAGAAACCCACCACAGACACAGAACTGACACTTCTTTATTCTGCAAATGTGAGATTGGAGTATCACAATTTGCACAGTAATGAAATACAGGTATTTGGTCAAGAAGTGGTAAGTTAAACACATCAGTCCCCAAACTCAATCTCCAGTCTCCTGTTGCTACTAGCTCTCAACACAAAAGATGTCCTTTATCAGAAGACAGGTACCAAATTTCAGTCCAGAGACACTATTCTGATCACAGACATCTAATTTCTGAGAAATCCTTCAGAGGAACAATGAATGCAGGATTTGGGGGTTTCATTTGTGTGCTGAGTGGTTCGTTTTTGTTTGGGGTTTCTGTGGGGTTCATTTTTTTTTTTTTTAATACATACCCAAGTAAGTAAAATCCTAAGTCAGCTGCCTGAAGAACAGATCTTATCAAGGATTTTCTAAAGATTGTTCAGTACACTTGGTACCCGAAGTTTTCATTATTAAAAAGCATAAGAAGCTAAAGTGTCAGTGAAGATGTTATGGTCTTATTAGAATTTAAAGTTCAATACATTTTCATTTACATTTTAGTTGTAGGTAAGATGGACTAAAGATGTTCTATTGGACATGTTGAGGACTCCATGGATTCAACATCTACACAGGATATGTAGCTCATAATTGATCTTTTGTTCTTTTATGCATACTTACTATTACACAAGACAAACTGTAGTCCTGGGAAGTTTATCGGAATCATTTTTGTTTTACACTGCTTTATAAATTACCATCCAGACAATTGTTCAGAGTACTGAAGTATATGAAGTATATTGAAGTATATGAACACCTAAAAATGTGAATATCCTGTTGCCTCTATAGAGCTCTTTCATGTCATTCAGTTCTTCCAGGAACAAAGGAGTTTGCTCTATCATTCCTTTGCATAAACTTTTTTACTGCTATGAATGGTAATATTTATCATTAGGTTATCCCAATCCAGCCTAGAGTATACTGAGCCTTGGTATGGCAACGGAATGTACTATATTCTACAACATAGAACTATAAACCAGTTCAGGATAAAAGGCAAAAATAAAAACAGTCATACATCATTAAATTACCCCCCATAAATTCATTACCTCAATTTTACTGTATGAGATTCTTGTTACATACAGAACAGCTAATGAGCTTTCATCCCCTCACTAACGACTGACGATTCTATGAGAAATTCCCAATAATGGATGATTTAAAACTTCATCAATGCATTAAAACAAGAAGTTCCCCTGAGGCCAGCTGTACCATTACTGTTGCAGAATGCTGGGGAGAAGGAGGGGGCTCACTCTAACAACCTGCTCAGGTGCTTGTTCTTTGTAAAATCATTTATAGAAAAGACAAAGACAAGCTGGATATTCTCCCACTGTCTACTCATCTTGTATCATCCAGTCAGTGACCTGGACATCCACACCATTACAGCTAAGACAACTCCTCCCTTCGCTCCAGGTGCGCCAGAGCACCTGTGTACAAGGTACAAGGCAGACATTTGGATATGTAAGTTCTCAGCATTTTCCCTCAGCTTTCAATACACAGTTTGCAAAGACTTCAGGTGTTTGTATTCGGTATTTCAACTGTAACCCTCAACAAAATCATGGGTCAGAACACCAGTGTTCCAGAGAAATTTACTCATTCCTTTTATTCAGTGTTCTCTACGCATCTCTATGTCCCATTATTAAAACTTCATTTATCTATGACTGGCATAATATCATCTCAAACTACATTCCCATGGAAAAAGCTTGTCTCTGTAGTTCTAAACAAAACACAAACACTTGCAAAAATTTATATAAAGATATTTAAAGACTGTAGTTTAAGAACCTGATATGCAAATGGCAAACAATGGAACGCACATGTATAAAATAACAGAAATGCTGATAGTAGCCTAGTCTCATCATGGCTACAGCCACAAGGTCTTCCTTCTAGGTAGCATCCCAGAGTTTCCCCTTCAGTCTTCCACTGACAGCTCTTACAGGCCAGCTGATTCATATCTTCCGTGACAGATTACACACACACAGAAGCTGGAAACCCCAGAGTATATTCTCACTACATTCATGTATCTCAGAACACAGGCTGGGTTACAGGCTTAGCTCACATCATCTCAACTCCTACAGCAGTCACCAGTCACTGTAGGTGGAACATTCATTTATAAACAAGATGGTGCATTCACACTCTTGCATGCCACAGCTCAAATGCCGAGTGTCAGGACTAACTCACTCCCCGAAGTACAGGATGCAAATGCCAACTTGTAACAGACAAGTTCCCTGCAAGTCAACACTTCATTTTGAGTGCTAACTTTATAATTGGAAAGGAATTTTCTATCCTGTATGCCTCCACAGGACACAGTATGGACTCCTGAGAAAGGCAAGTCTAGAACATCTTATGTCTTATTGCATGGTTATGCCATACAGTGTTCTTGTTGTGAATTAACATCCAAAGTTTGAAACATAGAACCACAGAATATTCTGAGTTGGAAGGGACCCACAAGGATTATTGAGTCCAACTCTTACATGAATGGCCCATACAGGAATTGAACCTGTGACCTTGGCATTCTTAGCACCATGCTCTGACCAACTCAGCTAATCTATCAAGCTCAACTGGCAACTGTCCTACAAGGACAATGACAGCCTACCTTCTTCTAACTCTTACTAGTTGGAAAATTTGCACAACCAAGAGGTAGCTGAATGCGTTTAAAGCATACACAGTGCCAATTATCAACCAGAGCCTCCTAACAAACCTATACTGAAAGCTTGCTTCTCTATGGACAGGATATGTTTAGTATACAACGTATCAAAGGCAGCATTATCTGAGCTAACCAAGAAGAGCTATAAAAAACCGCCCACGGTTTATTACACATTTGGTCACTCCCCCATCTCCCATGAATCACTATTCTCTTGCTCTTCCCTAAGAAAACACCCATAAAGCTCGGTATGAAGTTCCACTTAACCCTGCAGCTGTGCAGCCTTGCAGGCAAATACCTGTCGGAGTTCAGTACTTACTGCGTAGGAGGAGAAAATCCTCCTTTTGCGGTAGGGGATGAGATACTGTGGAGTTCTGCTCCTGAGCCACTTCCAAAGGGAGGGAGGGAAAACTGGGGTAAATGGGACAGCAAAGAATGAACAAAAACATGTCAGGGTAGGATGGAAGGTGAGGTACCAAGTGCAAGTGAGATGGATAGAACTAAGGAGAAATGTCAGAACAAGGGACTGTGCCAGTAGTTTTTGAATAGTGGTTAATGTTCTAGAGAAATAATGCTGGAGGAGTAACATCTCAAATGAAGGTTACAATATATTCTGCAACATATGAACTCAGGAAGATACAATAAAACACATTGTAAGTACATACATCATGTATTTTGGTATCTACATCCTCTCTACAGAAGACAGTAGCTGATTTAACCCACATGCTACCAAACACCAAACTTTGGCATGCTGAAACAAACTAGACTGCTTTTTAGCAAGTTCTATACCATGCCAAAAGATGGAACACTTTGATTCAACTAAGCTTTCAGCTGAATAATTCCTTTTTCAAAACATAACTGCTTATTATTGCAAAACAAACCCAAATATTTGTTTGAGCCATTCTACACATTTTAGGAATAACTCCAGTACAACAGAATGAAAGACATCTTCAAGCATCAGCTCATCACCATTAGGCTATTCCTCCTGACTTCATTCTGCATTCAGAAAATGGATAAAACACAGAAATGGGTAATACTCTACTCCAGTTCAAGCCACATCTACAGCACATGATGATAATGTATTCTACACTGCCTTTTACCAATATGGTCATAACATACATACACATACATATTCCATCCACTCTGGCTTCATGGACCAAAGCCCCAAAATACACCTTAACACCTGTGCTCAGCAATCATGTGGCATGTTGATGTTTGAGAAGCAAACTCTCAGAAATCCCTCTTTTTCAGCAACCTTAATTTGGTCTGCATCTCCTCCCTCAACAAACCTTCCTGCACTGGAATTCCCACAATAAACTGTCGTCTTGACACCCCTAGTCCTTCAAGTTCCTGCTATGGTTTCATGCAAGTTACTTGAAAACTTCCTTTCAAGCCTTCATGCTTCAAAAGTCATGCACCAGTTAAGGTGTAGACTAAGACCTTGAAAATACAATTAGAAGGTGATCAACAGTTGAAAAGAATATGCTAATTCTAAAAAAATGGAGAGATTTAGATATTTGTTCAGGAAATTTGATAAACCTGCCTGCAATTCCAAATGGATTAGCTACTGAAGTGAAATAGTTTTCAAACTTTATTTTACTGTACTATTTCCTATGTAGTTTTTGCCCTAAACTCAAAAGTGCACCTCAGTACACAAAAGGCAAGAGGCAGGATTCAAAGGTGCAATGAAAGAGTACATCGGGGCAATCTGACTATTAGCAACATGTTTACACACTCCACCAGGCAGAACTTGGGAATTATTATGAGCAAGCTTCCCTGAACCACAGTAAGATAAAGTTGAAAAGTCAGCAGCTGCTGAGTGGGCAAATTCCTTTTACAATTTACAGCCAAGTTTATCAATAATTTGTCTGCTACAATTAAGGACCCTAAAAGCATGAATGCCAAAAGTAAAAAGGAATTTGCAACACCCAGAAAAAAAAATACTATTATTAAAACTTTTCTGAAAAACCAATGCTTGCTGAGCAACCACAATTTGGAAGTAGCAAATCACACTCCTTAAAAATTGTCAAGTGATTGCATTGATCACACTCCTTAAAAATTGTCAAGTGAGAGTTTTCCCTTCAGAATACAGAGATTCTAGAAGTAGAATAACTTAAATAAAATGTTAAGGGTTACACAGCATTATTGAATACCTATGACAAAAATAAGTTTCTGGTTTCACTGGACCAAGTATAAGCATGGTCTGGTCACTTCAGCTGGCCACTGTCAGAGTTACTTGTGCAGCCATAACCTTGACTGTGACTTAAAAAAATGCAAAAGCTTCCAGGTTTCAGAGCTGATGCAAAGTATATGCACTCCAGCTTTTCATCATTTTTATACTTAACAGAGCGAGGAAAAAGTTAGTGGGACAGCTCATGAAAGGACTTAAGTCCAATCTTTATTAGTCATCTCCACCCTTCGATTCATTCCCTATCATATGCTGGCCCTGTGAGACACTTTGCTCAGAACACAGAGCACTATGAATTCTGATCACAAGGCATTCCACTGGGGAGAATTCAGACAAGACTGGAAAACCTCTCATTATGCATCTCTGAACATAAAGAGCTCAAATTAGAAAGGATTCCACTCCATGGCTCTGTTCTCCAAAATCTGACAATTATAATCTCAACCATATCAGAGAATTCAATTAATCGGACACATTCATACCAATTGGCCAGGCAGAGCTGTGGCTGATCTTAAAATTTAAAAAGTGAAAGCACAGTCCTAATTCTACCACTGTAACTTCTGATGAATTTAAGAAGTTCTCCTAAACCTGACAACATGGTACAATGATTGCAAGCACTATCCATGACTGGTTACTGAGATAATATTTTCTGTTCTGTATGTAATTTTCTTAGGGTTGTTTTGGAATCTGAATTGCAAAAAGGAATGAAATTTCTTTTCCTATTGTGTTGATACTCCTAGTTAAAAATCATTCTGCTGCTCTAGAATTGGAAATATATGTTCATGTACAAATACACAAACATGAATATACACTTGCACAAACATGTGTATTTGTTCACACATGTATGCACCTCCAAATCAATGGAATAATTTCAAATGGGCATATTCAACCTGTGAATCATGGACAAGACATACTGCAAAGAAACACCTCTTTGCATCTAATACTATTTACAATGCTAGAATTAATTATATGTAGCTACTCCTGGGTATTCCATTTGTTTGTTTATTTGATTTCACACAACTGGAAGAAAAATTACATAAGCCTTTCTGTTCTGTCCTCTACCACCACACAGAGTTTTCATTTAACATTCACGAAATTAAAGAGAAATTATTAATGTATTTAGAAATACTTTAGTCAGTTCTACCAACTGTCAAGCAACTGAATTCAAGATTTTTTTGTGATATGACAGTAACTAAAATATCCAAATTTGCACTGCTTTATTACTGCAAAAACTATCATAACTGTAATGTTTACTTAATGCCCAGCATGTGCACTCCCCTGTGACGGACAAGAGTGAGGTAACCTCTAAGACACATTTATGCTACATGGAACCATACTTCAATTTAGCAGACAAGAGTAAATTTCATTATTTTAAATGTTGATGCAATCTTTGAGTGCTGTTTTTCTCAAAAATTAACAGAAAATATCACTTGAGTACTTCAGCACATGATATCCAAAATTAGGTTCAAGTACAGCTAACCGCAGTGCTAAGATGTCATCCAGTCACTGCTGAACACACACAATAGCACCAAAATATTCAAATATCCATGTTGCCTTCCAGCTACTCAAGTTAGAAACAGCTCCCAAAAAAATAAAATTCTTGTCTCCAGTGCTGAAGTGAAAAAGCAGGTGTATGTCTGCACCTACAGACTTTCAGATGTATACAAACCAATCCTAATAAAAACTCAACATAGAAATGCCCAAACTGTTCTGAAACAGTAAAACAGGACTCCAAAACCTTAGAAACAAATATGTCAATATGTGCATTTCACTGCTGTTTCCAAAATAGTTATTTGGATCATAGAAATAATTAGGGGGAAATCACTAATGTCATGTGGATTGGTTTTTTTCCTTTGCTGACTAGCTTCCAGTGAATATTTTCCAAGAACAGAATTCAGAGTGCAGCCACCTGATTACACTGCTAGCTACAGTCTGATTTCCTAATCAAAATACAGGAATTTCCCAAACCTCGAGAGAGATGAAATAAAGACATTAAAGATTTGCTTCAATAATGTAGAATTCTCCCTCCTTCACATACATATCCAGACCCACCATTTCTGGAAGTGCAGAGAGGACAGTGGGCAGCAGAGAAGCTGGAGCCTTGGGACACAAAGATTTCAGCCATGAGAAACAAGCCCCAAAACATCTTCCCAAAACCAAACAAAAGATGGCATCTACAGAAAGAGAATGACAACCCATAGCCCCACGGGTGTCCCCCCCTCTTTGCCATTCCCCTTGCCTGCATGTTTTTAGGGTGTCAAAACACAGTACCTTTGCCTTTTCCAGCAGTGCTGCTGCCAACTGAGGAGGATGCCTGGGAATCCTTCTTCAGTCTCTTGCTCTGAGGTCTGACGCTGGACCTGAGAAAATGATGCTGGTCCTGGCTCTGGGAGGGCTGGAGAGAGGCCGGGGCCGGTGACAAGTTGGGGTTCGGTGAGGGGCTGCTGGTAGTGTTGCTGTTAATGATCTCTTCTTTCTTTGTGCTGCTGCTGCCTGGAGCTGCCTCTCCTCCTCCTCCTGCCCCTTCTTCTTCCAGGGACTCCTCATCTCCTCCTGTTCTCTTGCCCAGCTTTTTCACCCCTTCCTCTCCGCTGCTCTCTCCCAGTTTCACTGTCATCCTGCGGGGG
>VZTJ01005967.1:74133-91551 GCA_013397795.1 Orthonyx spaldingii
GGGATCCATGCTCCTGGATGCGGCGGCGGCTTCTCCTCCTCTGTATGTGTGTCTGGGGCTGAGACTGGCCGAGGCTCCCGAGGTTCTCGCGCCCCTCCGCCCCCACCCCGCACCTCCCTGCGCTCCTTCCCGCCGGGCAGCCCCGACCCCACCACCCCGCCGAAGGCAGCACCGTGGGCCGGTCTGGGCTGTCACCGTGAACGGGCAGGGACCGGCTCCCCAGGCCGGCACCCCTGGCCGCCACCTCCGCTGGGGGAGAATTAATGCCACCCCAATTTTTTTTTTCCTTTTTTCTTTTTTAATTTGGAGGGCAATAAATTCCAGAGGCACCTGCAGCGGTTGTGCACCCTCACTTCGTTGGTCCCGGCTATGCAGAGACCTTGGGCAAGCAGGGCAGCCCTGAATCCTTGTGTGCCAAGGGAGCATCCCTGGGCTTTCTAAGGCATCTGTCAACTTTCGAACCTGACATTGCGACCAGTTGCTGGGATGACCACTTCCCGTGCCAACTTCACAAATCCTCTCAATTCTGAAGGCTTTTTTCAAATACTTGGAACAAAATACCAGATATGGACACAAGCTTAAGGCATTAAATCACATTATCTGTTAAAACCCAAAAACTGTTTTAGTTTTTCTTAAAGAGTGTAAAAGTATTACTGACAGCGTATCTAAAGAAGTCAACTTCCAAGAAAGAATCAGTTAGAGCACCCAGCAAGGAGCAGCACTTGGGATGTAGCTGCCTTGTCACCATGGCAGGAGCCACCATCCAACTTCCATCTAGGGAAAAGATAACCAACAAGAGGAGGAAATTCTGAATATCACAAACATTGGAATGACTACAGATTAGGCTGACACAAGGATAACGAGGTTCAAAATAAAGAAGATGCATAAACATGATATGGCATACAAACTCATGAGGTTACTGCTTACAGGTTGTATTCCTACTGGTAAAAGTCATATTTTTCTCTCTAATTTTCAGCTTGAACTACTGAACCCATCCAGAATTGTGTTGGGCAATGTTTCGCTCTTTGAAAATGCTCGATAAACTGATCTGAACTGTGGATCTAAACTCATACTGCAATTTGGTTATTTATTCACCTGATAGGTCCCTAGTTAGACTGGTTCTCGACACACCAAAACCTACAGTTTCTAGTTATTATGAGGATAGAAATCTTCCAATTCTGACAGTGTGTGTTCAAAAGCTTCGTGTAAGCAAGGCTTAAATAATTTCAAGCTTGGCTTTATTACTGCAAATTAACGGTGCACCCACCCACTGGCATCCCCCAAAAATTAGCGGGGGAGAAACAAAGACACACTCCTTGCGGACAGCTCCTTACAGGACCCGAGTAGCACAACCCAGGATCTGCCCCACTGCTCAACTGCTGGCTCCTTCCAGCATTCTGCCTAAGCCCTACGCGCAGTCTCCCCGTTACAGCTGCTTTCTCCTTTCGTTTTCACCTTGTTCCTCCTTTCCCTTTTTCTCCCAAAGTGAAAATCTCCTCAGCCTCGCTGCTTTGGTCGTCCACACTCTCGTGGCCGTCCCTCTGCTGCCTCCCGTAAGAGCCACAGAGACGCGTTGCCCGGGCGCGGCCGGCCCGGACGGGACAGCGGGACCGAGCCGGTCTCCCCAGGGCGAGGTGCGTCGCGTTCCGCCCCGCAGGCTCCATCACCCGCCCCTGCCTCACCTGCCGCATCAATGCCGTCACACAGCCTCCACGTTCCGGCTCCACCGCCGGCGGCTGCCTCGGCTGCTCCGGCACCCGCAGCTCCAGGCACCCCCGTGCTGCACCCAGACTCGCCAGCTCGGGAGGCGGCCGGCGCGGAGACCAGCGGCCCTCCCAGTTTTGCTGGCGGCGGCAGCCCCGCTCCCGGCTGTGGGGCCGACCTCTTCGCCGGCCTCCTCCGAAACCCAGCCAAGGTGCCAGCGCCGCCAGGCTGGGCCGGGCTCGGGGCCGCTCTGCTCGGGCCGGGCTGGGGCCTCGGCGGTTCCGCTTCCTCCTCGCCCTGCCCGGGCCGCGGGCGGGGCCAAAGCGCGCGGGCCCAGCTGAGCGCGCCGGCGCTCCCCGCCCCCCAAACAACGCGCTCCATTGGCCGGCGGCGAGCGGGAGCGAGGCGGGGGCGGGGCCGCGGCCTCAGCGCGAGCCAAACAAAGCGCGGCGCGGGGCGCGTGACGAGAGCTGCGCGCGGAGGAAGAGGCGGCAGCGCGTGTCCGCCGGGGGCGGGACGAATCCCGAGATCCGGCTGTTGATTGGCTGAAAGAAAAACCAATTGAGAGCCCTATAGCCGAGCCTTCGGCCGGGGCTCCGAGATTCCATTGGTCAGGGAGTGGGTGATTTGCATGCGGAGCAGTGCTTGTGGCTGCCGGGAGGGGGCGCTGTGGCTGTGCGCCGCTCCGCCGGGCTTCCCGCACGCTCAGGGCTTCCCCGGCTCGCGGCTCCCGCAGCGCTCGGGATACTGTGTGCGATACTTTTTCCTTAATAACGTGTTTGAGGAAAGAACATTAGATCATCCTCTTTTTTGGACCTTTATAACTCTCATAGCAGGAAAGGATGCCTTAGTCCTCTTCAGAGGAAAATCTTTGTAAGCTTAGAAATAAAGTCGTAACTATTTAAACCTCATGATAGTATCTAAATTCTGGAAGATGGGGCTCCCGTGGAGGGTGTTGCAAGTAATTATCTATGATGGTAGAACTGTCTTGAGCACTGTATCATCACCTGTAAATATGCTGTAAAGTGTAGTTGTGGATAACCAAGTGTACGGCTCTAAATGGAACTTGTTAAGAAAAAAGAGGTCTGTCTCCAGTGCCGAGCTTTGCATTTAAATCTACATCTTAATTGTTTGGCGTTGTTTTTTAGAGTATATTTCAGTTTTGTTATAATCTAGCCAAGATTATATGGCTTATATTTACTCCTCGGTTTGGCCACAACCAAATTCAACAATACTATTAGGAAATGATGGATTCTGAATCTCCACTGTATTTCCATGGTGCTTTGCCATGAGATGTGAACCAGAGAGATGTGGAGTTATGTTCAGCTCTCCAGTTAAAGGTTTCCATTATCTCTGTATGTAAAAAACTTCCCATGCTTGAATAGCCCCATTACCTCCAGTGGACTGTTAAGGTGTGAAATTGCTCATGTGTCTAAGTGTTTGTGAGAGAAAGGCTGACTGAAAAGGAGTTGGACAAGAGCTGAGAGGCAGGGGGTAGGGTGAGACGTCAAAAGACACTTGAATTTCCATTTGTTTGTTTTTGATCATGGCCCCTCCCCACTATTCTGCTTTTACAGACCTGCACAGCTACAAAATACAAATAATCTTCCAGTGTTTGTTGCCATGGTTTTCTAGGCCAGGCAAGAACATTAATGTGGATTTCTCCCACATCCTGTGTATTTTAAGGTATGAATAACAAATTGCGTTTTTCCTAGAAATAGAGAAAGCAATGCAGGACTGTCCAGCAGAAGGATGGAGTTAATATTTTAGGTTTATGTTAAAGTGTTTTTAATTTTGCATCTAATGTGCATGATCATTGCTACTTATAACATAGAAATACTTTTTGAAAGATCCTAAATGTAAAAGTCACCAATATAGTGAATGTTCTGTATTTTCCTTTTATATTACTTAGAAGCTTGTACATTTCATTCATAATTTCTTTCTTCTTAAAAGGCTCTGAAGTTGTTTATTCTGGCAAACAATAATGGATGATCTTTGTGTTGCTAAAGCAGTTCTTTTCCATGCAGGTAAGAGGATTTAAATGGAAGGACAGACTGCTGTTTTTAATCCCTTATTGCTTACCAAATAGGAAGCACCTAGTCATGCAATTTTGTTTTTCTCTTGGTATGTGAGGTCAAGCCCTTAGAGGAAGGGAGGAAATGGGCTGTGAGCAACTGCACTACTGCAGCCAGTCCTGGGAGTTTAAGGACTTGGAGCTGTTAGGCATCTTTTATGATACCAGGGGCTTGGAACTAGATGATCTTTAAGGTCCCTTTCAACCCAAACCATTCTGTGATTATATGATTTTATGAGTAGAAGGGAAGATGTTATGATCCTAGGATTCCACATTCACTTGTCTATTTAGCATAGAAACAGGGCTTCTCTGTTGAATATTGAAGGGCAGGAAAATTTCATTTCCAGCTAAGCCTGCCCAAGTATGGATATGTATTTTAGTTATAGGGAAAATTTTTGTGTAACATTGAAACAGCCAATTCTGAGAGCTGTAAAGTGGTCACTTGAGCAGAGACAGTGAGTTTAGATTATTTTTATTTCAGCCCAGAAAGGGGTGATAGACTGAAAGGAATGAAAGACTAGATGATTTTTAAGGCTAGAACTGGCTATGTATTTCTGACTTGATTGTATCATGTAGTTGCAGTAGTTTCCATGACAGCTTGGTTGTCTGAGAAAATAAGGCATCTGCACACCGTCTGCTCAAATTCTTAACTTCCAGTCTGATGAGCTCAAGGCTACAGTGAGAACACTCAGCTGGGCAGAGGCAAGAGATGAATTGCTGACTCTGCTTTGGGAGTGGCACCTGAGTGAGCTACTGGGGCTATTGCATGTCCAAGGATCCACCATGAAGACAGGCCATAAATAACTGTTAGAGCTGATGTAAGGGAGAAGATAAAAAGCTGCAGGAACAGGACTTTGTCAGTTCTGCTGCTTTGGTCTGTGGGGGTTGCTGACTTGTAACAAGAAGGTCTAAAGCCAGTGTTTTGCCTCTCTATCTGATGCCTGCCCATAATTCTAGAAGATATACCGTGTGTTTCAATGCAGTGCGCCTTTCACTGAGTACTTTTTCCTACTTGCTACCAAAACAGAGGTATTTTTGTTTTTTGGGTTTTTTTTAAGAGTTCCTGTGGATTTGGGAAAGGAAACTGATAAATACCACATAAATTACACGTTACACATGGCCAGTCAACCTCAGAGCATGCAGGAGCTGCTTGTCATAGCTGTACCAGGTGTGGCTGCTTTTCATCTGCTTGCATAGAAGTGTTTTGACTTCCAAGGAATTACAAATAGCTGTGGACAGGACAGTGCTGTGAGGATTTGGTCCTTAATTTTTTCAACCCTTTTGAAGGTGTTAGGCAAACCTGGCTGTTAGGGCTGGCTGCAGGCCCAGTGGGGGCCAGAGCTGAGAATGTAGCTGAGCTGTACCTGATATGGGTTGTAGGTGGCGTGCTGAAGCGGTGCAGGGTGGTAGGAGGCCTTTACGGGTTGTCTTAATTTAGATGTTACTAGTAAAACTTGATCATTAAGTTAAAAAGTTACCGAACCACTTTTCCCCCCAAAACTCTGGAAGAACCGCTGAGCTCCGGGCCGTACAATTACATGTGGTTACGATATGCGTTTCTGTCTCACGGAGGTTCAGCTGGGTCAGGCCCTGTCACAGCAGGTGCTTGATAGCGTAGGGGCCGGTAGGGTTTGGGGAAGCATCTCGGTTCTCGGGGCGGCGGCACAGTCCATCACCTGCGATAGCAAAAGTTCCTTACAGGTCAATCCACCAAACCCTGAGGAGGCTCTGGGACCCGCGGGCAGCACGGGAACAGCGCGGCAGCCCCCCACTCGCCGCGACCCGCCTGCGCTCGGCACTTTCCGCCATTCTCCGTGTGCCGCCGGGCGGCTTCGGCCATTCCCGCCGCTCCTCGTCTCCGCTCGGCAGTTTCCGCTCGGCAGTTTCCGCTCGGCAGTTTCCGCTCGGCAGTTTCCGCTCGGGGCTCACCCCGTTGTCGGGGTAACGCAAAGCATCGCGGAGCGGGTGCGGCCTGCGCGGGGGCGGGAGAGGGAGTAACCGCGGCGTGTCCGCGGCGTGTCGGCCTGTTCTCTGTGGATGTGTCTGGGCCCGGCCCGCGGCAGCGGGGTCCATCACGGTCAGCTGGAGGTGAGGGGCGCTTGAGCTGCTGCCCGCAGGCGGCGGGAGCTGGGGCGGGAATCCGCCCACGGGCGCGAACGTGGCGGCGTGGCCCTCTCGGAACCGGGGAGTTCGTGGAGCCCCTTGTTCTGTGGCGGTCACGGCCCGGACGAGGAACCCACGCGGGGTTCGGTCCACTCCAGGAGCTGCCGCACGGCAGCAGCAGCCTGGGCTCGGCCTGGCACAGGCTCCGCATTCCTCCCTCTGTGCGGGTGCAGGATTCAACCGGATTTTCACTTCATTTGTTTTACTAGTTAGAGAAGACTGTACATAGTAATTGACCATCTTTTTGTAGCACAGAGCAGATTTGTATTATCTGGTTTTTTTCTGGGACTGGCTATTTTAAACAATTGCAGATTTGAAAGCCAGCATTTCTTATAGGTGGGGATTAAAGGAAAAACTTCTGTTTTTGCTTTAGTAACTGTCGAGTCTTGTCAGAGAGTCTTGTTAAGGCAACTCGGACACAGACCCTATTTCACAATTTGACTGGGGGGCTGGTGGGTCCACAGTTGCACAAGTACAGCAAACCAAGTTGCTATAATCCTCCCTTAAATGTGATAAGAACATGTTCTTTCTGACAGAACATAAAAGCAGCTTTTAAAGAATTAGCCCCAAATACAGAATAGCATTTTCTTTTCCTGAATGTTGATGTTTGTTTTGTGAAATAAGTGCACGTGTTGTGGCTCGCTGCTGTCATTTGCAGTCGTTAATGTTGTCTGTAGTGTTCATCTCTGTAAACCTCATGAAATTCAACAAGGCCATGTGCAAAGTTCTGCACCGGGTTGGGGCAGTCTTCATTACCAGTACAGTCTGAAGGATGAACAGATTGAGAGCAGCCCTGAGGAGAAGGACTTGGGGTACTGGTGGTGGTGGGTGCAAGACTGGAAATGACCTGGCAATGCACACTGGCAGCCCAGCTGCACCCTGTGTTCTGGGCTCATTCCCACAGGCAGCAGGGAAGGGGGGAATTCTGCCCCTCTGTCTCGCTCAGGTGAGACCCCAGGTTTACCTCGAGCTCTGGGGTTCCAGTATAGGAAGGATGTGGAGCGAGTCCAGAGGAGACCATGGAGATGCTCCAAGGTCTGGAGCCCCTCTGCTCTGGAGACAAGGTGGAGAGCTGTGGGTATTTAGCCTGGAGAAGAGAAGGCTCTGTGAACACCTCATTGCGGCCTTCTAGTATTTTAGGAATCCATTCAGTGCCAGTACCGGTAGCTCAGGATGCAGTTGCAGTGCAAGCTGCAGGTTGAGCTTTGGGTGGCCAGAGCAAGAGGCTGTGAACTGCTGAACCTTTGCATAACCTGTGGCCCAGCCAGGTGAGGGACACTCAGAGATACTCAGCAGCAGCCGACAACCCGCAGACTTTCCCGCCCTGAGACTGAAAGGGTGTAGAAGCCCAGGGGTTCCTTTGTTTGAGGCTCCTACTTAGAGATACCAGCTCGAGCTGTAATTTTGTTATTGCACCAAAATTAAATTATTTTAAGGATCCAGACATCTGAGACTGCTATGGGAAACCTAGGGTTGAGCTGGTAAGGAAACCTGGTCTGACTGTGTGAGTGTGGGGGTGTAGCTGCTCAGGGCCTTGGTCTCAGCTCAGGTGGTGCAAGAGTGACTGTCAGGCTGGCTCCTGGATGGTTGGACAGGGATCTCTATGACTGTGATTATTTGCTAGTAATTCGAGGTGTTTTGCTCCAGTTGTTTTTCTTTTGAAACTGAACCGATTGAATCCCATGACACAAGTCCCAAAGACTATCTCTGTGTATAAATTATTACAGATTATTAGTGGTGCCCTCTATTTCTGACCCACAACTCTGAAAAGGGTTTTGTTCTCATGTTCTTTTCTGTACAACATCAGCACTTATTATTTTCATCCAAATGTTGGTAACAATTCCAATGTAAATAGCAGATAGTGTGATTTAAACTAATCCTGTGTGATTTCAACAGTACAAGCTCCACTCCAAACTGGTGACAACTGTTAAAACTTACTTTGAAAGCCTAAACATGAGACTTTACAACATGAAAGAGTTCAGTCTGTACATTAATTAACGTCTTTGGATATGAACTACTGGAAATAACTTTCTGGTAAATTCTGAGTTATTTCAGAGTCCTTTGAAGTAGTCCAGCACAAGCTACTGGTGAGAGACTGGTACCGGCCTATGCACACTGTGAATCTACTTGTACCGGCCTATGCACACTGTGAATCTACAGAGTATGAGGCTCAGTGTTTGTGTTGATTTAGAGTAAATTTGGAGAGGAGACTTCTAAAAGAGTCAACTGGTCCACCCTCCCTGCTCAAGCAGGGTCTTCCCAGAGCCCATGGTATAGGAGTTTCTTTCAGAAGAGTAGATTTCAGCAGCCCTTTCTTCTTAACTGGTTCAGGAAAGACTTATTCCGAGAAAAGTGGAAAAAACCTACTTATTTACTAAACAAAATGTATAATATTAAACAAATGGAACTTCTAGTTATTTCGAAGAGTCAATAAGTCTGAGAAAGCTTTTTTTGGTGTGGTTCAGTCAGGTTCAGTCCCTCCACGGCTCAGGCCCAGTGCCCAGGTCCAGCGTGCAGCTGGTGGAGGGGCCTCCTAGGTAAGTGTCTTGATGTTTTGGACTGGAGAGATGTTGAACAAATTTTAGAGAAGAAACTACAGTCTAGGTAAAGTTTTTTTTGTTTCAGTTAACTAGGAAAAACTAGCAGAAATAAAAAACTAAAGAAAAACTCTCTGTCTTTCGCTCTCTGCTAGAAGTCGAAAAAACTCCGAGAGTGTAAACTCTTTATTTTTCACTGTTTTGTTGTTGGTTGTTGTCAGAGTTGAAAAAATAAAACAAAACCATAAACCTGTGCTGATTTTTTTGACTGAACTAAACGTACAAAAACTAATTTTTGAGTATAGTAGATGATATGGAATATATAGCATAAAATACATAGTATAAAATCACTTTAGCACATTCCACCCCTTCTTCTATATCGTTGGTTTTAAAGCTTAAACTAATATATTTTAACTCTAACTCTAAACACACACACATTTATACATACATATATATATATATATACAGTTATATACATACAATTACATTGATATTCAGTAAACAGTGATATTTACTCATGGTTATTATTTAACAATCAGATCTTTCTGAGGTACGTATCATGTCATGTGTTAACTTCTTATAAGTCATTATTACTGCACTCAGCACAATAGCAACCTTTATCTGTGCTTCTTTATTGCAAAAGTTATGTGCCAGGGACAATACTGGAGTGATCTGTGGATAGGAAAACAAACCTAGGGACCAGAAAGATATAATTACGTCAAAAAAGCTTAGAGACCAGAGAGACACAGTGGCCTCAAACCAGAGAGACAGTATGAACTCAACTAACATGGTTACTGACTGCTCTGTCTTTAATACACACTAAGTACAACTAAAATACAATCAGTACAGGTTTTTTCTACTTTCTCTTGCCCCGCGGAAGGGCGCCAATTTATCTTTGTGTTGGTTTAGAGCAAATTTGGAGAGGGAATCTTCAAAGGAGTCTCCTCCAGAGTAGCAGATTTCAGCAGCTCCTCCCTCCTAACTGGTTCAGGAAAGACTTCCTTAGAGAAAAGTGGAAAAAACCTATTTATTTACTAAACCAAATGAATAATATTAAACAGATGGAACTTCTAGTTGTTTTGAAGAGTCAATACGTCAGAGAAATCCTTCCTTTGGTGTGGCTCAGTCAGGTTCAGTCCCTCCAGGGTTCGGGCCTGGTGCCCAGACCCTCTGTGCAGCTGCTGGTGGGTGCAGGGGGGCCCAGCCAAGTGTACTGATGTCTTGGACCAGAGAGATATTGAACAAATGTTAAAGAAGAAACTACAGCCTAAGTAAAGCTCTTTTTGCTCCATTAATGGGGAAAAACTAGCAGAAAAGAAAAAACCAAAGAAAAATTGTCCGTCTCTTGCTCCCTGCTAGAAGTTGAAAAAACTCTGAGAACGCAAACTCTCTCCTTATCTTTCACTGTCTTGTTGGCTGCTGTCGGAGTTGAAAAAAATGTAAGCAAAACCACAAACCTGTGCTGGTTTATTTGACTGAATTAAAGGTACAAAAACTAATTTTTGAGTACAGTAGATGATACGGAATATATAGCATAAAATACATAACATAAAATCACCCTAGGACAGTGTTTCTCCATTTAAAGACAAAAAAACCCACTCTGACCTTTCTCATGTCTGTGTAGTATGTGTAACAAGCTGATGCTGTAGTTTTATTTTCCCCGTTTTAACCTTACATGTTATTATATACAGTGCATAAATTAATATAGCATATATGTAGTGTATATGTATTATCTACATAAGCATATCTATTAGAGATGTTTATTTTCCTTGTACAGGTGTGCAGTCTGTGACAGCTCCTGTTATGGCTGTGTACGTGAATCATCGAACAGATGCTCCTGATTGTGTTGCCTCCCCTACCCATATAGCATGGCACCCCCTTCATCCACTCCTGGCAGTTGCTTCCATCAGCACAGCAGCTGGGGGCTGTGTGGATATCTACCTGGAACAGGTGAAAAATCAGCAACTTTGCTTTTGATCTTGATATAGAGTCACAGAATCACAGGGTGGTTTGGGTTGGAAGGGGCCTTAAAATTAATCTCGTCCCAAGCCTCTGCCATGGACAGGGACACCTTCCACTAGACGAGGTTGCTCCAAGCCCCATCCAACCTGGCCTTGAACACTTCCAGAGATGTGAGAGATGTGTGAGAAGTCACAGCTTCTCTCAGCAACCTTTATCATTGTCCTAATTTAAAACTTCATATTTTCAATCTCTATTTTTGAAGGCTTACTTACCCTCCTTAAATCTCTCTCTCTGGATTTTGATTACTGTCTATGTCCTGTGCTATCTAGAACATGACAGCTTCATCAACCACTCATTGTATGTATTTTCAAAAAGATTTTAAAAAATTAAATTGATCTTTCCTTTGAAATTTGATGTTTACAGCCTATAAGTGTTGTTTGTGATGGTTACTGATTTGCTTTTTGCTTCTCATAGTGTGAAAATTTCAGACTTATAAGTAAATGAACACATGCTGCTGCTGCTGTTTAACTCTTAAGTGAATAGAACATATTAAGTAATGGAAATTAAACAAATCATTCCACCACCTTGAGACTGACCTGATTTGTTAAACTCAGCTTGTTCCATTTGAGTATGTTGTTTCCTAGTACAGTTTCTGCCTGTAGACAGATACTTCTTTTGCATACTCTAACTTTCACATGAGAGCCTTGTGTAAGACTTCGGTTTGCATAATTTTTAGGGAAGTAGCACTACAAGGTATCTAGCAGCAGACTTACTGAAACATGTATGTCTGTTAATACGAGTAGCCTATAAAATGTGTACTTTTCAAAGTGTATTCTGAAAAATTGTCATCCAAGTTTTACAAATGGAAAAATAAATACATAGAGAGGTTAAATGATTCCCATGAAATATTCTTGCGAACCGTGCCAAAGGAGGATCTGCCTTTAAGAGCTGTTGAAACATTAGATTATCCTAATAGTGCTTTGCTTAGTGATACGCTTTATTCTTTTTCAATAGCTGGAATTTCTTTTTACCTTGAAATGTGCTCGAAGCCTTCTTATATCCCTTATATGGGAGAGAAAGCTTGATATTGACTGGGCTATTAATCTGAAGGTTTGGCTGCTGAGTTTCCATTGGACTGAGCTCACACTGATTTCTATTTACAGGGAGAACACGTGTCTGATTCCCATGTTGAAAGATGCTTTCAGGTCACATTGCTTGCCTGGCACCCTTCCAGACCCATTCTGGCATCAGGGTGGGAGACAGGAGAAGTTCTAATACTGAACAAGCAAGACAAAGAGCAGCACACTATACCCCCAAACCACAGTGCCAAAATCACAGTCCTGAGCTGGAGTGGTACCTGCCTTGTGTCTGGGGATGGGGTGAGTAGCTGAAATGCCACGTATGTTTGATGTGCAACACAGTCTTGGAAGCTCTGTAATTGGAAAGGATCATGGAATGGACATCCGTGGGGAAGGGAGAGTTGGGTGGGACAGAAATTTCCTTTCCTTAGGTACAAATTAAAACTACTAGGGAATAAAATCAAATCTTAGTGTTTTAACTTCTTCTGCACCATTTTTCTACAATTAAAAAATTGGTGTTCTACAATTTTTCTTTAAATAAAAGTGTGTCTAATCTCAGTGAGTGCTGAGCATTGATGAAGGTTTAAGGCTATTTCATGGATGGAGTAATGGAGGTATAGACAACTTGAATTCTTTTGCTCCTGTCTATGCACAAATTTTATGGCAGACTCAGGAATAAAGCCTAGATGTTAAGAAACAAATTCCATCTACAACATATTCATGCATAGTGAGTGCAGAGCAGTGCTCACTTAAATAGAGGAAGTCAATGCTAATCTTTCTTTTTCTGGTTTTATTAATGTCTTAAAATTGTGTCAAATTGATTGTATTGGGTAATGTGACACTATTTTTTGATGAGCTGGTTGCCCTTTTATATAGTGAAGTGAGAAAGTAGCTATTGAATATTCAGGATCAAATATTCATAGAAGATTCTGATTTTGCCACTTCTTGAGTCACCGAAAGAAGAAAAAAAAGGTGGGTTTTTCTGTATTTTCCCTGATACAAACTTGAGCTTGCCTAAGAATTTCAGTTCTGCTCTTACCTATATGTCAGAATTCTTATTCTATATAAATCAGAGGAAAATATGATTTAAATTCGTTGTTTGTAAAGTTCTGCTGCTGCATTTGACAGAAATGCAGAAATTCAAAATTGAGTAAAAAAGGAATTTATCATCTTCTTTATTAGAAAAGAGAAAGTTCTGCCTAGGCAAAAAATAGACACCTGTAGTGCGTAGCTGTGTAGTGTGTAGCTGAGGCCGTAATTATAATGAGACAATAGATTAATATAGATGGAGCTGACATTTATGAACAAAATTCTTTTCAAATTGATTTCAAACCAGTGTCAGTATGCTATGGGCTGAGGTGCAGCATAGATATGCTTTATTTCCTGCATCTTTTCTGTAGTGTTGCAAAGTGACAAGAATTCCCCAAGCAGGTGCAAGGAGGAATTGATTTATTGCAAAAAACAGGGCTTTTTAAGCAATTAGCCCTTTATCAGTTTACATTCTTGCAAAGCACAACAAATAAATTTCAACCAACCACCATAAACCATCATGCGAACACGTGCTGGTTGTATAACTTGTTTTCCGGGGTTACGCAGCTTGTTTTTTATCTCTTATTCTAGCTGAGTCATTCCCAGAGTGCTTTTCTGGTTAGCTGAAATATCAAGAGTGAGCAAGGATTTTACAAGAGTGACAAGGCCTTCATTTTGTAAGGTTTTTCTTACCTGCAACATCCCCCCCTTCTTTGTTTTTTGTGCGAAGGGTTCATGTACCCTAATGCCAAAACAGTCTGCATCTGTAAAGCCACTATTCCATCAAGACCATTACTGATCATGTGCTGGACACAGGATAAGATACATGGAATTCAGATCACAATCAATAAAAATACACCAAAAACAACCATGCCACTAACAAAGAGACCCACAATATAGGAAAACAAAAAGATGGTGTCTGATGTACTCAGGAAGAGAGCTGTTTCTTCTGCACTTGGAAATACATGGCTGCTGTTCCAGAGGTCATATGGTCAGAGCTAAGGGGCCATGCTGTTTAGGCAGAAGGGAGTCCATTAGCTGGAAATGTTGACTTTGACATGAATGTCTTTCTAGAAGTAAGGAGCTGGGAATAACTGAAGAGGGTCAGCAGGAACACAACAATATGATGGTGAGTGCAGTGGGATACAAGATCTCTGTTAGCAGGCTGCCTCTGTAAGCTTCCAGGCACAGCCATATTCCTGGAGCCCTACCCCTGCTCCTGCCTTGGCTGTGAGGGCTGAATGGTGATTAAATCATTTTCCCTCTCACTGGGCCTCGTCTCCTAAGAGACGATCAATGTTTGTCCAGACGAGTTGCAGAATTCTTACAGTACTGTTGCTAGCTAGGTAGGCCAGGAAGGTGTTCTCTGGGGCTGGTGCTGCTCCTACACCTTGCATCAGGATTTCAGTTCTTTGTTGTAGTTGCTTCAACCTCCTTCATGTTATCTCTGGGTTCACCTGCATGCTGATGGCTGGTGTCAGTGTGGCACCTCTTTGTCGCTATTGAGAGTCCCTACAGCTGGAGTATCGGGTTGTTGGACTGGTCTTTCCGACTCATGGTACGGTTTCACCAGACAAACACATAACTAGTTTGGACCTGTTGGCATTAGAACACATGCGTACATTCTCCCTCAGGTTTGTAAGTCATCTGGGCCTTGCCATTGCACACCCAATTGTGGGTCCTTACATAAAAGTTTTGGAAATTGGTTCTGCATGCGCAGACCTTCAGAGCAGTATTGCTCTGCCAGGGATTGAGATTTATGATCTGCATTCAAAAAATTTAGTGTAAATATTGCATTATCTAATTGTTTTGGAGAAGCCATACTCCCCCTTTTTTGTTGTTAATAACATGCGCTTGTCTTAGTATGAACATGAAAGCAACACAAAAGTAAAACAATACATGGAATAAAACAATAAGCTCACTACTGTGGGAAAACATAACTTTGACATAGATGGGTTTCAGCTGTATGGCCTCTACCTGAATGAGCTTCAGCTGTGACCCTGAGTGGGCGAGCTAAGCTGACTAATCATGGTGCAGGGAGGAGCATGTGCTGTATGGTATAAAAGATTGTGTTTTAAGAGATAAGGCAGAGGCTGATGATGAAGCAGTTGATACTGCTACTACTGAGGCCTCCCTGAAAATATCCCTGGCATGGTTGTAAAAGTGCTGTGACAAATGGTGATCCTGGTGTGATGAGGAAGAGATTGCAGATGTCAGCAGTGAGCAGTCTTGAGTCCACCATTAATTGATGACCCTGTTGTAGAGGGTCTGGGACTGCGGAGGACAGCAGCCAACAGTGGAGTCCCAGCCAAGCAAAGAAGGTGAGAGAGCCTAAGGGTCTGGACGAGGAGCACCTTGATCTCAAGGGGAGCAACTGGGGACCGAAATATGGGAGCCAAAATATGAGCAGAAGAAGAATCCATTTTTTAACGCTATTACAAATACTACTAAAGAGGCAGTGGCAGTGTAGAAGTGACTTTCCTGGGGCGAGTGGCAATTACTTATGCAAGTTTCCAAGAGTTGTTTGTTATAAATTGTTAAGAATATAAAGTTGTAAAAATCTTAACTGTATGTATTATATAGTCTAAAAGAATTAGTACAAAATATGGAGCTATAAAAATCTTAGTAGTATGTATTGTATGGTTTAAAGGAATTAAGTGGAAATAGCACAAAATACTGTAATTGAGAAGGAAAAAAAGGGGGAATTGTGGGAAAACATAACCTTGGCATAGATGGGTTTCACCTGTGTAGCCTCTACCCTAATGAGCTTCAGCTGTGACCCTGAGTGGGAGAGCTAAGCTGACCAACCATGGTGTGGGGAGGAGCATGTGCTGTATGGTATAAAAGGCTGTGTTTTAAGAGATAAGGCAGAGGCTGATGGTGAAGTAGTTGATACTGCTACGGCCTCCCTGAAAATATCCCCAGTGTGGTCGTAAGAGTGCTGCCACACACTCTGTGCTCAGCTTTAGTAATGAACAAAAATAGGTAAGGTAATACATGCAATATAGTGATTTAGAAAGACACAGCATCAACTGCCTAAACACTTTACCATCACCCAGAGTCTGCAAATGCTGGGGAGCCCCATTTCACAGGCAGGACCTGTAGAACCTTTCCTGGGCAGGGTTTCCAAGTTTACCCCAGAGGGGGTTGTCCTGGTTTGAAAGACAAGTGTCTGCTAAGGAAGGCAGAAGCCTCCCTTGGAATAGGAAATGTAACACCCTTCCCTTTGAATGAGTATAATTTTGAAATTAAGGGGGTTTCAGGCAATTATATGATCAAAGGAATGGTTCTTTATTAGTATATATAACAAGGCAGAAAAACAACAATGGTAACCACAACAAACAAGAACAGAAAAACCCAATGAACAGTCTCTTCCTACTCTGGCAGCAGTTCCCCTTTGGTGCAGTTCTGGCTGCAGCTGGCAGGGGTGCTGGTGGCTCCTGGTGGGCAGGGCGGGTGTGATGACTCCTCCTGGGCTGCAGGGGACACTGTGGTGTGAGTCTTGGCCATCTCTCCCCACGTGGTGATGGCGGACGTGGCCAGCAGGGAGGGATGGAGATGGGACTTCCTCTACAAACCCCCAGGGGCAGCCGGTCCCATCTCTGGAGAGCACCAGGAGCTGTAGCAGGAGCCTTGGGAGCAGCAAAACTGGAATGGCAGGGACGAGCAAACTCCCGGAGTGGTAGATGAGATGTGGCAGGGACTCAGCTGTTCACATGGTGTCCTGGCAGGGCAGGGAGTGAAAAGGCTACAGCATAGCAGAAACCCCCAAGCTGTAGCACAGGTGCGGCAGAGCTGGGCAGGGCAGCCCAACTCCTGAACCACTACCAGAAGAGGCTGGTTCCCTGGAGGAGGGGGAAGGGGCTCAGGGATCCCAAGTTTTTCCTTCCCCTGAGCACTGGAGCACATGGTGAAGGGTCCTTTGTTCAGTGGAGTAGGGTAGTACATAGGTCCCAGTGGAACAGCCGCTCTTATAAGCAGAGCTCTACTCACGGTAGTAGCAGGCAGCAGGAGACAGAAACCTGCAGTGGTGATGAGTCCTCCCCGGAGCGACTGCAGCCTCTCTCTCCCCTCTGAATGCTGAGCAGCAAAGAGAAAGAGCAGCTGCCCCAGCCCCGTTTTCCCAGCTCTGCTCTCACAATATCTCTGCCCCCTCTGAGAGGGAATCTCCGATAAGTGAGTAGCTAGCTGCACCCTTTCCCAAGTAGCTTTCTTTTGTCTTTCTTAAGTACCCAGTCAAGATGGTCTCTTAGCAATGTATGGGCAAAAATTCTCTAAGATAAGAAAAAACAAAAGGAAAAATCCTAAACCCCAACAGGGGTCCAGCTTTCATAAGCCTAAATCAACAAGTCAAAGTGACTTGACTACAATTTTAGTGCAGAAGCACCTGGGCCTGTTGGCATACTTCCCGACCAGCCAGGGCCAGGGCTTGGCCAGAGCCTAGGCCTTGACTGGTACGGTTTCCCTAAAACATACTACAACCAAGCCTCTATTAATAGCAGTTGGGAAAGTTTCTTAAAATGATACATGTCTTGCAGATAGCTACACAACAGTATGTGAAAGTTTGTAAAGCAGCCGGTTTTGTCATTTAGCTAAGTAATCAATGGTACCACGAACAAACTGCAAACCACCAAAGGAATGCATATATGTAACATCAAATAATATCTTATGGATAATGCCCTTTATAAAAAAAAGTGAATTCATGTTATGACATTAACAACATATTCAGAATCATTAATACAGCAACAGTAACTATTCTAAAAAATAGAGATTATATTTTTCTATGCATATATGACAATAAAGCAAAATAAAAGCAAGAAAAAAAGCACTAAATGTTATAAGTGCGAATAAAATAATTGGTGCCAATTAA
>VZTJ01005968.1:0-39298 GCA_013397795.1 Orthonyx spaldingii
GAAAGGAAAGGAAAGGAAAAAAATTAGAGTGTTTTGGGAAATATTGGGATAAGTGTATTGGAAGAGCAGAGACCTTCATTCTCTCTTCATTTTCCTTCCCAACTTCTCTGGAGCCAGGCAGTGCCTGTGCTGCCATCCTGACTCCAGCCATGAGGAAAGAGGGGAAGATGCAACTCAGACTCTCAGGTGAGTACAAAACTCACACCCTGTGCTGCCATACTTCAGGAAGTGACCCGCTAATCGGATTTGGGATAGAATAGATGGATAAAGAAAGGCATTCAGGGCTGCAGGATAACAGCACCTGCAGGAGAGGATTGGCTTCTGCAGCCTCATGTCAGAGCAAGAATCCTCAAAGAATGGGGCAATTTAGCAAGCCAAAGAATCCTTTTAAAAAAAAAAAAACTTTCACCTGGGAAGGCAGTGACAAGGAACCATCTGCAATCAGATGCAGATTCCCCTCACCTTTGTCTGGTGGAAGCAGAGGAAATCCTGCAGTGATATTACCTGTGCTAATGTGAACAGAGCTCAACCCACAGGAGAATAGGTGAGCAAATGTGGGTGCACACAAGTGTAAGCCCCAATTCAAGAATGTGTCCCTGGTTGCCTGGAGGGAAAAAAACCCACTCCTGGCAAGTGGAGAATGCATTATCTCCATAATATAGCTGGGAGATACCGGAGGAAAATTCAGGATCAAATATTTGTACACGGGTCCAGTTTATTAAAAGCAAATATTGACTGTTCAGTCCTTAAATATTTTAAATAATTTATTCTAAATATTTTGATACCGGAGTAAATTAATGCTAAAGCATTTCTTTGTTTGTGCCAAATCAGTGCTTCCCAGTAGGAAGTTAGTCCATCCTTGCAAGCAAGCTTTCACTCTCAGTAGGCAGTCCATTTCTGTAGAGTGCCATTAACTTAATTTCAAAAAGAACCAGTAAAGGTATATGGAGCAGGCAGTAATAGCATGGAAAATATCCAAAATTACTAGACCCCAGCAACAGAACTTCGATGCCATTTTCATGCACTAATAATTTGTAGTTTACATATTGAAGGTAACTATAAACTGACTACTTCCTTGGGTAAGTCTTGCAGGTAATTGCAAATATGTTGTTAGTGCTGTACCTTTCCCCATCTGAGAGCAGCATCTCCAGGAAAAACAACAGAAAGCACAATTTTCACTTTATTATCCAGAAGGGTTCTGGAGTTTCTTTGTCACCAACGATATTAAATTTACTTGTGATCAAACTATAAAAGTGTGACAATTTTTAAACTAGATTTCATAACTAGAAATTGTAACATTTTGGGTACTCTTGGCCCTCATTTAAATCAAATCTTGCCTTAATAATGCAGATTTGATGAATATGCTGAAGTACACACATGGAAAATGATATGTTCTAACAGAAAAATCTTTTAGAATTCACTTTTATTTTGGCTGAGAGATGTAGTGTGTGGAAAGAACAGTATCAACACGACAACGTTGTTTACTCTTGGGAGTAATCCAAAATAATTTGTATGACAAGTGGGACACAGACCTTCCTGTTTCTTCAAAGGTTTTCATGAAGAATTCTGTAATTCTAAATTTCTACTGCCCCAAGAGCTGCAGGTTGGATGGTTTTCATATGCACAGCACTTGCAGCAAGGAGGCTGGATTCAAAGAGATGGAACAAGGTGGTCTTTCATTGCTCCAAGGTTACCAATATCCCCAATCTCAAACCCCTGGCACTGTTCAATCTGCTCATGGTGATGGACTTTCGGACCACGTACCCAAAAGCTTTGCTCCAGGTAAGCCAGGGGAGACAGAGATGCCCTGGAAGGTGAAGGGAGAATCTTCCCATCTGGTTAAATCCAAAGGGAAACTCCTGCTGGTTTCACTTCTCTCTGTATCAAGATCTCCTTTTGGGACAGGAGTTTTCTTAGAAAGGTGAGTAACAGAAAATCCTGGGAAAGGCTTGCAACCACTCACATACCTCATTTACACCACTCAGCCAGTGCTTTCCCTGTTCACAAAACCTACATTTCTCAGGTCAATTCATAATTTCAGAATTTTCAGTATTTGAGTCTGTGATGTTCTTTAAATTTACCCGTGTATGTCCTGTTGTACATTTAGGAGCCCTGGAATCACTTTGGTTTCCAATCATCTTGGTTTCAAATCACTTAAAATGTTTGGTGAAAAAAAGTTATTGTGCCTTCTCTAAGGGACCACAGAATTTTTTCTGATACATAAAATCACAGATCAAGATCAGCAATGCATCCAGACCAGCAATTAAATGGGTTCATTCTTCATCATTTTGGTAGACCAAAAAAAACTGCCCTGGAATAGGACATTGCTTGGAATATTTGGAAAGGAAAAGTTAGAAAGAGTGTGTGAGACTGAGAAGAGCCCTTGCAAAATGGGCAGTTTCCACCCGTTCTGCTGGAGCCCAGGTTTTGCTGGCTGTGCCAAGTGGAGATCCAGCAGTTGGCGGAGCAGGCAGGAGGGGATTGCAGCGCCGGGCCAGCTCCCCGTGAGGAACATTGCAAACTGCATTTGGGGCCTGAGAGCACGAGCCAGCACAACAAATTAGGGGATGTGAGCTGCAAACCACAGGACAGCATTGCTGGCCTCAAGAAAAGATATCCAGTGAGCAGGCTGTTCAGCGAGAAAAGAGGATATTAATAAAAATCCTTTTGTTCATTGACCATCCAAGGGGAGTTCACAGCAAAAGGCACTTTTTGACTGATATTTTAATTAGTAAATAATTTGACTCACAATAGGCACAAGGTTTATAGCACGGATCTCAAAGTGAGTAATTCCCTCTGTTCACCTTCCCAACGTCCAAGGCCAGGTTGGATGGGGCTTGGACCAACCTGGTCCCATGGAAGGTGTCCCTGCCCATGGCAGGGGGTTGGAACTGAATGATTGTGAAGGTCCCTTCCAACCCAAACCATTCTATAATTCTCTGATGTATCAGCCTCAATGACCTCAAGAAATCTGAGCATTGAAAGGAAGTTAAAGCCTTCCATATTTTGGAGGTATCCAATGCCTCTGGATCCAATTGTCCTGTTAAAAACAAAGTTCCATTCCTTCCAAACCAGGGCTTTTTGCAGGTGGATGTTGGACATGGACTCACTCCCTCCTCCATGAAGGTGAGGGAAGATGTCCCTGTATTTTCCTGTGGGTACCCTGACCCTGCCTCTCCCCAGCACACGGGAAGGGATGTAGAGGCTGAGAAGAGGAGCACAGAGTCCTAACCCTCCCGTCGGGATGCCCTGTAGGCAGCAGAGGAAATGGAGTAAGGACAAGGAAAATTGGGTTTAATAATTGCCACTAATAAAGGGGCAAGTGCAGAGAGCCAGTTCTACGCTGTTGGCAGAATTAATTGCTCAAGGCACATTAACAGTGTATTAGTTAACACATACACAGTGAGTAAATTGTAATTAAGCTAACTAACTAAATAATAAATACATAGACTTTGTATGGCAATCGGTCCTTGTAAAAATCCTTTCCACACCAGTGATAATTATTGAGTCGCACAACTTAAACTGAAAAAATCCAAACTAATGCCCATATATTTTAATCTTCAAAATGGCTTGGACTGGTATTTTTATTTTTTGTATTGGTAAATGAAAGAATGATGTCATACAGCAGCATTAAGTACTATTAAACAGGCTGTAACTAACATTGGGTGCATAAATGATACATAAACTGACACTTTTATGCACTTTGTGAAGAATTGCTTCATGGGTTATGCAATCTTTTCCAAAACAAGTTCCAAGGAATAACATCACCAGTTATGTTTCATAGCTACAAATTGGTAACTGAATTAACATTCATTTATTAAGTTTACATGGAGAACTCCTCTAATTCAAACGCTTGCAGATTATAATTTATTTTTATCCGAGGTATAATTTTTCATCTCTTGTTTTTGCCAAAGTCAATACAACCTCAGCCAAACTCTGGTTCCAGTTCTCCATTTGTACCCTCCCGTTCTTGGCTACTTACCTAGATGAGTCTTTTCTAGCTGGGAAGGTAAATAAATGAGCTTGGTTCACCAAAAAAAAAGTCGTTTGTAAAATTTTGAATTTCAACTGCGGTTCCTGAGTCAATATTGACAGCTTTAGGATCCTACTCCTGCAATTTAATAAAAAAATAGAACAGAGAATCACTTTTGCACATATGGAAACTGAACAACTGATCTGCCAGGAGAGGTTGAATATGGTATTTTTTAATAATCTGTTTTATTTCTCCCATCCCAGTTTAATCTGCAAGTCAAATACAGGCGCACTGTGGAGTGGGACAATATGAAAAGACCTTTTCCTCATGAATAAGCTCCATGAAAGTCCCAAAAAGGACTTGTCTTCTGGGACACAGGCTGCTGCAGCTCTGAAGAGGTTTACAGTAGCATAGAGGAGGTTAGAGGAGTCTGTCATCATAATCACATGGAATGTTGAAAAACAGGGAGAAGAAAGTGAGGAAGGAGCACATGGATAAAGAGACAGAAGAGCAGTAGAGAGGATAAGAAAAATGTTCTGGCAGATCTTGTGCAAATGAGAAGATAATTAAGGAACTAATTGTTGCCCAGAGAGGTTGTGGATTCCCCATCCCTGGCATCGTCCCAGGCCAGGTTGGGCACTGGGGCTTGGAGCACCCTGAGACAGTGGAAGGTGTCCCTGCCATGGCAGGGGATGGGACTGAATGAGCTTTAAGGTCCTTTCCAACCCAAACCATTCTGGGATTCTGTGATTCTGCAATTCTCTAAACACTGCAGCCAGTAAGGGCCTTCCTGCAGGCACTGGAGCCAGATTTGGGTGAGGATTCAACAGTTTAACCTGATAGAAAATCATTACTGGGAGCAATTTTTGTGGGAATCTTTACATTCCTGGCTCAAAAGAAAATACTCCTACTAAAAATCTCCTCATTGAAAGAGGTCCTCACTAAATGGATGGTGACACAAATCTAAATTTGTCCTTAACAGATGGTTAAAGACTTCATGGAACCAGTTACAGAAAATAATCTCAGATTGAGATGATTCATTTCAAATTAAAAGGAAAGACAAATAAACCTCCACAAGTTCAGTTTTCCTATAGCAAAAGGGGAAATGTGGTAAAGTGCCAAGGCATGAAGTTATTGGGCCTGCAGAGATCACAGAGCAGGAGGTCACAACTCCTGCATCCCTGGCAGGGTGCAGTGATGTAGAAATTCCCCTGAGGCAGTTTTCCTCATGGATTCTGATGTCCCAGGGTCCTACAAGGTACAGACACAGGTTCTGGCCCAAAATTCTGTCTAATCAGTCACATTAACTAATCCTTCCTTTGTTGTACTCCCCATTACTCACTTGTTCCAGATCCTTCCAGATTTTTTATCTTCCAAACTCTGAAAACCAGTCATTTCTTAAAATTGAAGAGAAAAGGAGTTATTGGAGAATAAATCCACCCTATTTCATTGCAAAATCATTTAACCAATTATTTTCTTTGATCATTTAAGCATCGGAAAGGGCTGCCCAGGAAGGTTTGGAGTCCCCACCCCTAGAGGTATCCAAGGAAGGCCTGGACATGGCACTCAGTGTCCTGGACTGGTGACAAGATAGGGATCAGTCACCGGTTGGACTCAATGATCTGGGAGGCCTTTTCCAACCTAAATAATTCTGGGATTCTGGGATTCTATGAATCAATCAGACCTTCTTCCATGTGCCTAGGTGCTGATGGTTAGAGCAAGGCCGAGGTGAGTGGGACCAAGGTGCAGAAACAACCAGGTGACCTGTGGCACGCAGGAGAACAGGTAACCAGGCATGATTGAACACTTTGGATCTATTAAACCTGTCAAACATGGCTGAAATGTGAACTTGGCTGATAAATCATTCCAGAGTGTGTCTTGCATGGACTGAAAGGAGAGGGAAATGAAATATATAAAAAAGCCATCAAGATGGAAATTATTCTTTAACCTCCACAGCCTTTAAAGTGTTTCTCAAAGCCTAGTGATACCTTGCCATTTATCTGATTTAATGCACATTTGTTCAGGTTGGCCTGGGCCAGGGGGTCCTCTTTCTTCCCAGACAATTTCCATAGTTGGGAGAAGGATGTTTCAACCAAATCCAAGCAGATTCTCTTAAGCAATGTACCTACCATTAGGGAAAGTAGAAATTTGTGAGTTTAGAAGACTTTATCATTAAAAATCCCTAGTTTAGCCTAGAAAACAGTGGAGTTTTATATCAAAAGTTGATGTCTTGCTTTTTCTTCTGTTGATTTTACCTTCTTTCCATTGCAAAAGCAGAGCTGTCACAGTAAAGATGTGTTGATGCCTTTTAGGCTGTTACTGGGAAAAATAATTATAAATCTGCCAAATACCACCAAAAAAAGTTGAATTTAACTATTCTGTTTCTCTATTTCCCAAATTCAGGGTTGAACTTCAAAGCCTTGTGGGACTATTTACAGAAGGCAGTCAGGATTCTGCTTCTTCAAAAAGAAAACCAAGGATATAAAATATAGCACAGATACGTTGAGAGGACTTCAAGATATGAAATGGAAAAGTATTCTATGTATTACTCCAAAAATGAGCACTTATACAAAGCAGTTTGAAGACATTATTTTGGATTTTCATTGTTTCTTGTAGCTGCTGTGTAATCCAATGGATTAGATCATCCAGGGCTCTAAATGAAACCCAGAAATTCCTTTCTTTGTCAGTGCTGGAGAACATCCCACACAGGGTCCCAGCTGGATCTGTCCTGGATCCGATGCTATTCAATATTTCATTAACAACTTGGATGACAGAAGAGAGAACAGATTTTGGATGACACTGAAGTGGGAAAGATCGCGAGTATTAAGATTCCAAATTATTTTGGAGCAGCATCCTAATGTTGACATTTAATAAAGATGAGTGTGAGGCACTATATATAGGAGAAAAAATCCAATCCACACAAATACAATGGTGGAAGTGGTGTTACAGAAAGGCAAAGAACTTTCTGGGATCTCTGCAGAGCACCATTAAAGCCATAATGAAAATAAAGCGGCTGTTTCCTGGCATTAGCCTTTAAAAATAAGATGAAGAAAAACTGGGGGAAAGTGCAGAAGAGAATAATAGGAAATCATAAACATTTCAAAAAAGCTGTGATGAGTTTGCTTAGTCTAGAGAGAATAAGGAGACCCTCAATACTATTTTAATTTTAAATATATTTATGGACATGCATATGAAAGCAAATATATGTAAATCTTTATTTTAAATAAGGTGACAAGCACTTTTTTTCTGTGTCCAAACAGTGCTGGACAAGAAGTAACAGGTTTTAGCTCGCAGGAAAGGAGTTTTTCTATCGGAAAGGATAATTAGGCACTGGAGCAAATTACCAGGGGAGATTGTGAAACTCACTGGCAATTTTGAAGAACAGATTAGACATGCATCTGCCAACACTCATGTAATTTTAGTTGGTCCTGGTCCAGGGCACAGAAGGAAAAGGGCCCGGATCCATCTTGCCTGATGGGAGAGACACCGAACTCTGGGAACTGGCCTTCCTGGGAGCCTCTGATGGGCCATTTGAAGTGCAGAGGTGTTAAATTCTGTCTATTGTGGAGCCAGAGGTGACTGCATTCCTCATCCACTTGCTGGAGTCAGCTGGAATCAATCTGAACATGGGCATATTCCAGCATGGAATCCGGCTTAACACCCCCTCCACCCCACCAGCTTCTCAGGGCTTCTCTATGTATTGAATCAAATATCCTGAATGGGAATCAATTCCCAACACAGGGAGGAAAACAGACATCCAGGATATATGGATTTATTTTTGCATATATCCTTTTATCTGAATGGATTACTTCTGCACCCAAAACCACAGGTCTCAGGCCGGTGCAGTCAAAATAAAGAGTTACAGTCTAAAATTAAGACTTAGAGTTTAAGATAAAGAGTTACAGCTTAAAATAAAAAGTTGCAGTTTAAAATAAAGAGTTGCAACCTGGGATAGTGGAATGCAGTTTAAAAATAAAGACTTCCAAGTTCCATCTCAGCCATTTGTGTAATATTCAGCAATCAACTAAAAATAAGAGTGTAAAAAACCAAAAGTGGTTCTGTGCCTCAAAATAAAATGAGTTTTGTCATGGCAGCTGTACCTGGGTACCTACAGTTTCCACAGACATCCAGCACAATCCCTGCTAAGCAATCCCTGTGGGATTCCTTGGCAGGATGCCGTAAAGAAATAGAAATTTTCAAATATTCCCTCCTTCTCTAGTAATAATATTTTATAATAATTTTGTGTTACTACATTGAAACGCCCCCAAAAATCCCCTTGCATATGCAACAGGGGTATATTCCCTAAATAACAGCCAGGGCTTAAAATGTCTGTCCAGGAATTCTGCCCTTTGCTTCCAGACTAAATGCTCCTACACGGCCTCCTCGCTGGCCAGGCCCGTGCCCATCTGCCGGGATGGCGCGGTGCCCGTGGCAGGTCGCCGTGCCAGCTTCCCTGGGTCAGGGATGCCAGGATATGACAGCAGTAGATGGACAACCTGCCTCGTGCTGCCACCCTCTCCCTTCCAAAATCAGCTCTCCTCAGGCTGGTTCCGCGCATCAGGGATCAGGCAGCAAATGGAAAATACCTGAGGGGAGCGGGAAACATGAAAGGTTTGGAGGTATTTGCTCTTTCCAAAAAATCAGGTTTCTAGGAAACATAGAAAGCTCATTTGGGATGTAAGATATTATAAAAATATTGCCCACAGGAATGCTCTGAAAGCAAACCTTTGGCAGGGTTTCAGTAGCTGCATTAGGCAACTTGTGGGCAAAAGGATTGCTCCCAGCTCTTCCTGGCCAGGACTTCCATTTGTGTGGGAAGTGCCTCTCTTCCTCCAGACTAATTAATAAACCAACAGTATTGACAGGCTGCATCACCCGGAACGGGGTCAGTGCAGCAGGGCCCACGGCACGGGGGTGAGGATGCTCAGCTCTGTCTGGCTCCAGGAGCAGCTCCTGCCCTGCCCAGGTGGGATCAGAGGGACGCCGGTACCTCAGAGGGGCTTTGGACAGAGGCACCGGATTTTGTCACCTCATGATCAGGGCTTATGCACTAAGTCAAGGGAAGGCACAGGTTGGACTGGGCTTGGAGCAACCTGGGATAGTGGAAGGTGTCCCTGCCCATGGCAAGGGGTGGAACTGGATGGGCTTTAAGGTCCCTCAGAGAATCAACCCAGCCCAAACCAGTCTGGGATTCCCATCCGAACTCTAACAACCCTTGCACTTTTCCCCTGGCAGTTCCAGCTCTTCTGGAGGATACCCATCTTCCCCCCAAAAATCAGAATGGCAAATCAGAGCAAGAAGAATCCTAATGAAATAGTGTTAATATTTCCTCCAGGAGGAAATACCTTCCTGAGGAACCTTGTCAAGAGTGCCCCTGGTCGAGTCCTGCAAGGCTGTGCCTCAGCCCCAAAGACCCCACGTGCGCATTCTCAGCCATGTAGAAAATTATCCCCCGCAAAGCCAGTCATGTATCAAACACCACATTCCTGGCTGTTTTCCGGAGCCTGACATGCGGGAAGGTGGACACGCCGGGAGATAGAACGAGTGTAGATCATTACAGGAACCACAAAGGGCGCGACTGTGAGTGATGGCACCGTAATGGAAAGCCGGGATGTGACAGCGGGAACGCCGCGCGCCTGAGCCGCGGCTCCCAGTGATCCTGCACAGCCCACAGACACAACTCGTCCGATAATCCATCATCGATCCCGCTCTTGGGCTGACCCTGGAACGTCTGCCTACCTTTCAGGCACCTGTGACATTACTTGAAAATTCAGGGGACAAGGTGAAAGTGTAAAGCAACAAAAAGCCACGTATGGATTGAATAACCCCCTCCGTGTTTCCTGTATCCATATTCACCTTCCCCTGCCATCACCTCCTTTTATATCATGGGTTATTATCTATATTTCCATAGCATAAGAGCTCAACACTAAGATCAAAGCTCCACTGTGCCAATCACAGGAGCTGATGCCTTACAAAGAACCAAAGCCAGTGATCTGGGGTGAAATGTGGGGATAGGGGCAAGTTGCCCCAAGTGCCATCTGTGCCTGGGCACAGGTCTGAATGGCACCGTGGCTGAGGGCACAGTAATGCTTTCCATCCTTTCCAGCCATACAAGTAAAGGAAACCATCCTGCTTTATTTTATTAAAGTCATATGTTATTCTGGAATTCTGTGTTGCTGTTATTCTGCCTGCTTAGTCTGGCAGTCTAAGTATATTTGAAAACCAATAAAATAAAATATTACCAAAAAACATAATACTCTAGAAATCCACTCCCTTCTGTAATTACAGTTTAATGTCTAACATACTTTGTGCTTCACATTCAGCAAACTTTGATACAGTACTTAGACAGAAATTATGGTGCACCAGAGTAACATACATTTGCTGGCAATGAAAATGGGAAATAATTTCTCTTTTATAATTAGGGGATGTCTGCAGGATGGAGGTGCTATTTGTTTGTCATCACAGAATATGCCTGCCTTGTGTCAGGCAATCAGTTTGACATGTGGAGTTAACTTTAGGTTATCCAGACAAGGCACAGGCATTTGTTCTCCATTTTCTCTTCTGTCTCACAGCAAGTCCAAACGGGAACCTTTCCTGGGCATGTTAGAGAAGGGCAGCATTTTCTTGTAAGGAATGTTTGTTTGCTGTTTTTTTCAATCTCTTATTCTCAAAAATACTCTCTTAGCAAAACCACAAAGAGACATATTCCTGAGCCACTTGAAGTAGGAGACCGCAAACTTTAACAATCAAAATAATACAAATTGCAGCTCTATTATGATGGGGAAAAACTTGGGGTTTGCTCTTTTGCCAGCATTTGTGGCATATTTTGAGACATGATGTTGGTAACATAGACCGTGTGAATAAAGTTTGGAAGGCATCATCTTTTAATTGAATGGCTCCAGCAGTAATTATTATTTGGTCTCTCATTAATTAACAATTTACAAATGGCAGCCAGCACAGTATGGTTAAATTACTTCTTCAAGATGACTTAAAGCTGGAAAAGAGTTGCAATTATTTTCTATCAGAATTTTGCCTCTTTTTTTACTGGAAGTTTGCCTTTGACCCTGTAAAAGAATTCAGAGATTGATGGGGAAAGAAAAAAAAGAAATTGTGACATCTATGTCCTTCCTATTAAAGTTTCCCAGTGTGTTCACAGGCAATTTCCCACCTCCAGGAGCAGACAGTAATCACAGCTGAACAGTGTTTTAAAATCCAGTCTTCTTCACTTGTTTAGGTCCAGGAAAATAAGTTTAACTCTCAGGTTTCTCTTCTTTACACAACCAGAGCAGACAGCACATGGCTTCCTTCAATACAGCCATTCCCAGTGATTCCAGTACTGTACCAGGATCAGCAGAGCTGGGCAATCCCTGGCTCTTCTCCTGCTGAATTCAGTCAATGATTCAATTATTAAATCAGCAGATCATAGAATTGTGGAAAGGTTCAGGTTGGAAGGGACCTCAAAACCCACCCAGTGCCACCTCCTGCCATGGGCAGGGACACCTTCCACTGTCCCAGGCTGCTCCAAGCCCTGTTGTCCAGCCTTGCCTTGGGCACTGCCAGGGATCCAGGGGCAGCCACAGCTTCTCTGGGCACCCTGTGCCAGGGCCTTCCCACTCTCACAGGGAACAATTTCTTCCCAATATCCAACCTAAACCTACTCTTTGTGAGATTGAAGTCATTTCCCCTTGTCCTGTCACTCCAGGCTCTTGTAAATAATTTCTCTCCAGATATTTCAGCTCTTTGTGTCATTGTGAATTTCTCAGCTCTGGTGCTCTGGTGAGGCCAAATTTTCAAAAGTGGCCTCAGAAGTGGAAGAGTGTCTGCAGGGACATGATGGAAGAACCACTGCTTGGGACAGAGACAAACCAGTGGTAATTATCCTTCAGGGAATACTCTTTTGGGAAGGTGAGGTGTAGGGAACAGAGTAGGTCTTGTTCACCTCCAGTGGCTGTGATCATGGGGAAAACTGAGGAGGAAGAACTGCAGCTCCCTGTCTGCTAATGTATGCAAATTGTGTCCTTTGTGCCTCCATCCTACACCAGCCCATGCTGGATGAACAGGATGTGCAATTTTCCAGCAGAAGTGTGCACATGGAGATGTGAGGAGATGAGACCATGCACAGATTTTCAGGCACCTTTTTAGGGCCTGCTTTGGAAACACTGATCCTTCGACAGGTGTATAAAGACATTGTCACAACTATCTGGCATTTCCTCGAGATCAAGAAATACAGTCAGGAGAATCACGTTTCATCTTTGTGATTTAGGGGTGCGATCACAGCACAAATGACATTTAACAAACACAAAAAGCATCCCAGGTTCCTGCCCTCACACTGAGAAGCAGGAGAGCATCACCCGGGCCCTGATTCTCTCCCAGAGTCGTTTTAGCCTGTCAAGCTGAACACAAACTTTTATGTAGAAAAATAAAAGCTGGTTTATTTTCTGAACAATCTCATTAATTCTTCTGCAGGATTTCACCAGCGCACTGACAATTTCTTCCCAAGGAAAGGAAGGAGCTGGCAAGCAGAGGCCGCCTCTTTGGTCAGGGTGCAGCTGCAGTTCACTGCTCCTTTTTGAAAGCAAGTCCTGCAATTTTACCCATTTTT
Organism: Orthonyx spaldingii; assembly: GCA_013397795.1. Taxonomy (NCBI): domain Eukaryota; kingdom Metazoa; phylum Chordata; class Aves; order Passeriformes; family Orthonychidae; genus Orthonyx; species Orthonyx spaldingii. Next base: position 12,576 of record VZTJ01005968.1, read on the forward strand.
CCCCAAGGATTAAAGTGGAAAAAAACCCCAATAAGATCTCGCCATTGTCAGAAAACCAGAAGGAAATAACACCTGGTGGGAAATGAGACAAATGTCTCATCTTGAAGGTTGGGCCAGGTTGCAAGGACTTCCCAACAAGGACTCCAGTCCCTGATTTTTTGGGACTGACCAAATTTATTCCTTTAGTTATTCATCAGATTTTTAGAAACACTCTGTCCTAGAAAATCAGTACAGTTAATCCTGGTAGTGGTCTCCCACATGTTGGTGACAGTGGCTTGTCCCCGGGAGCAGCACACCAGCTGGGGCCTATTTCAACTGGAAAAAAAAACTTTGGAGAGTGGCAAATTTTTTGCAGATGACAGAGTTTTATTATGTGTTAGCAACAGCAATCCAAGAAACAAAGTTTAGGGCAACATCCAAAATAGCTGGCAAGGGGAGTGTGCTCATTTTATTAGTTTTAGCACCCTAAAATCAGGTTCTAACTCAGTGAATTTGAGTGAAAACAAATGATGGACAGAGCTTTCAATGAGGAACAGCCAAGCTGAGAATACCACACTGGGTTTGGGGGTGAGGGCTCCAGATATTGACGGGAACCTTTGGGTGAAGTCTCCATGGGATGCAGCAGAGCCTGACTTCCCCATCCTGCCCTGGGGCTTAACTCTAAATGCCAATTAAACATCTCCTGGTGGTCCTGTGCCAAGGTTCAGGCTCCCACCCACCCTGCCATGTGAACAGCCTGGGAAAAGCGTTACCCTGACGATGCTGAGAGGCAAAGTTGTCACTTTTTCTGCTGCCCAGGAGTGAAATAATAAGTCAGAGTCCCATAAATGGCACTGACAGGGCCCTGCTCAGAGAGGCGCTGTCCACGCGTGGCCTTGGGTTGCTCCACACTGGGTGATAACGAGGGGCACAGAGGAATGCCAACTGTCACCTTGGCTATCATGGCATCAGTGCAACCAAGCTGGCAGGAGGGTGAGTCCCCTGCTTCTCAAGGAACACCCAGGGACCCCTGAGTGGTGGCTTGAAGCACAGCTGGAGCCACTCCCATGGGAACAGGCTGGGCACCCCTTTGGTATTATCTCCCCTCAGCCCAATGCACCTCAGATCCTGTAGATCAGCTCACTGGTTTGCTGCTTTTTGCTAATTTTATTGCTTTTAAAAATAATCTAATATTTAAAAATATTATTCCATTTACATTTTTAAAAAATAATTTTATTTATTACTTTTTTACATGGATACTAATCTTATATAGCCAATGGCACTCAAGATGTTGCAGGAGGTATTCATTGAGGAGCCTGGAATATGTCCTATTTTCTTGTAGGATCACAACAGAGACTTCCCTACATAACACATGTAGTAATACTGTGAAATACAGGCACTGAAATTCCCAGTGCTCAGCTAAAGCAAGGGACAAGGTCTCATAATTTAACATGGGTTCACCAATAGCAACTAAAAGATTTCATGGCGGAAAAATATATTTAAAGTTTTACTCTCCGGCAGAGGGTTAAATACCTGCCGTGCTGGACCAGAGTTTCTCCACAGAGCAGTGGGCAAACCCTGCCCCTTTCACACCCAGGAGTGATGCTCAGGGTGGTCCCTACAGCTCATCCCTGCATCAGGTCTTTAATCACACAACGGGGATAAGCCAAGGGAACCATGTCCCTCAAAGATCACTCAGTGCCGAGGAACGGCGGGAAGAGGGGAATGCTTAGAAATTCACACTGGGGTCTCATGTTTTATTTTTCCTGAGGAGGAAGCAACCGTGGCACCGGAGGAGATCAGTGATGGAGCCCGCGCCTCGCTGGTGGGCAGCGCCCGCATCTTCAAAGGGAGGTGAGCCCCCAAAAGGCCCCATCCTGCTGGCTTGGGGCAGCCAGGCTCCTTTCCCATGCCTCCAACACCATCTCACAGGCTGCAGCTCGGGGTTTGATTACCCTTATCATTATCTGAGCTTCCAGGGCTACGTATTTTAATAAGAGACATAAAATTATCCGGTCTGCTCTGAAACCCCGCCACAGCATTTGTTTCAATGACCCCCTGTGGTTGTGAATTCGGCAGATTGACTATGGATTGTATGAAGAAGGATTTCCTTTTGTTTGTTCACAAAGCATTGCCCTTTAATTTAATCATATGTCCCTTTGCTCTTGTACAGTTCTCTGTACTCTGCCCATTCCCCCTCCCCTCCTTTTTTTTTTATACAATCTGGACATCTCTGACCATTCCAGTGCTAGCTGTAATTATTTCTCTTAATTCAGTTATTAAAAAATGTCTGCTCGTGGCAGAAGCATTGCGGATCCTTAGTCAAATTGATACAAATATTTTATTAGGATAATTAACAACCTTCAGCACAAGCTTGTTTGGGAGAGCATTGGAGAAACTGAGCGGGTCTGAAATTTGAAACAGATGCAGGACATATTCATAAATAAAACCAGACCAAGTCAAACTGTGGCCTGCATAATAAGACATCACTCACTGTGTTTGCTATATATTTGCAGACATGTTGTTAGCTGCATTTATTACAAAACTTAGGTGCTTATTTGGAAGCTTTCACTTCTGTGAGCTTGTGATTCTTTCTGTAAAACAAGAACCATAAATCATAGCGCGCCGGTTTGAAACCCGTGCACCTCCAGATAACCAGCACTTGTCAGTAGATTGTCTAAACCAGAGGATTAGCCAAAATACAGATGGAGAGGAAACACAGACTGTTTACGTTGAGTATTTTGGCCAAGAGCCCAAGGAAATTACAATCGATATGGATATAGCATTTCTGAAGAGTTATGCAGCAAAAAGTGCAAGAAAATACTCTGACAGAGAAAATAAATAAAGCTGACAGAGGCTTAATTCTCTAGATCCTGTACTGTGGATAAAAATTAGAAACATTAAGCCATTAAATCATTTCAGCAGGACTTTAAACAATAGGAACAGACTCGCCTGTTACTGCACAAGTTTAGAACCGTCTCTTTTGTAGACTAGATAAATATTCACCATTGCAACTCTAACACTTCCCACACTTCCCATACAGTGCATGACCTATTTTCCCAGTCCTTTTTCATGTGGGACAGGTTTTAAATAAAATAGAAATTCCTCTTGCTTCTTACAGATTGGAGTTGATTAAATATTCTACTGATAAAGGGTAAGCAAATGTCAGATTCAATATAATAAAAAGAGAAATGAGAGTTCATACAAGCAGCAAAGCAAACAATCCATTTTCATACTTTATTAGAAACATTTATTGCCATAATGACTGCATTATACTAAGCAAGCAGGTGGAAAGGTGCTCTGTGCAAGATATTCTCAAATATCTTTATTTTGAGGATTTTATATCTCCAATATTTAGACAGATGTTTTATTCCCTATAATATAGTCAGAGTATGAAATGCTGTAATTTCAGTTACTACATAAGGATCAAAATTGTACTTGAAGATCATGGCCTGTCATTGTGATTTCGGTAATAATGGTAGACCATTAAATGCTCAATTTTTCTGCTTTGACTTTATATTCCCAATGGTGAGTGGCTTTAGATATAGATGGCAGAGCTCTGTGTGCACCGGCAAATGCTCTGCCCAAATTTGCGGAACACATTGCGAGAGCACTTCCCGGTTATTCTGCTCCCTGCACGATTTTATCGATACACAAGTCTGATCCAGGGCCTACATGGAAATGACAAAGATGGCCAGCTCTGCCTCTTGCCATCAAACAGCTGGCACTCGTTATCTTAACAAACAGTGGGAACTGTAATTAAGCAGATCTGTGTTCAATAAGACACCAGTGCCACCAGTGCTACCCTTGGAACAAGAATGGGTGCTTGTTTCAGTGCTTGTCTTTCTCTTAATTTACCAAATCAGGAGGCCCAGTCAGCAAATAATGTAACAAAAGATTTCATTATTATCCTTCATTTAATTTAAGAAAGAATTTAACCTATGTTCAGTGCTCAGGGCCCAGGCTTGCATTCCTCCTTCAGCCCAACTTCCTATGAGAGACAGTGGGAGCACAAGGAAAGCAGGACTCGCTTCACTCTAGGATTCTCATTATTATTTCTTTACATCCAAGGTATTTTATTCTCTGGATTCTTCTACTTTGCAACAAATTTTGAAATATGTGTCAGTTCAAGTTTAGGATAAGAAAGAGAAGAAAAAAGCCTGACACGTTAACCAAGAAAATTTACTACCCAGTTTCTTCTTTTTATTAGCAGAGATCATTAAGACATCAGTTTTTTCTTTTACTGGCAGCATTCCACAGCCAGAGTATTCACAATGTCTAGGACACTTTCATTTTGTAATCTGGAGGATACAGTATATTAATTTTCAGGATTTATCACAAGAAAAGTGAAGTCATACTAAGTACAGTAGGTGTAACTAACTTTCATGTCAAAAAAGCTGTAAAGAGTGCCAGAAGCTCTGCTGGGCTAATAATAAGCTAAAAGGATATAAACTTGATTAGTCTCACTTAAGAAGCAAGAAGATAAAGTAAGCTTGAAAAGGCCTTTGCTCTTCCTTCAACTTCAGTGGGTTGAAGAGAATCATGAAGCTTATCACCAGGAGATACTTACTATAATGCCAGTATAGTTATTAGTTATATGTTAATTTATGCTCTGCTGTGCCCAGCCACTGCCACACCAGCAGAATTTGTAATTCTGTCCAAAATCTTTGCAGCATCTCAGTGCTGTCACACCGTGTCACATTCCCTTAAGTGCACCTTGTACGGTGATATAAAATCTCCTTATTAAAAATTTCCAGCTACTAGAGGAAAATTGTTCCCCAAATGGAGGTTCAAGGATGTCCCTCCCCTGCTCTTGAAGGCTGTGGACACCCTAGGGCTCTGCACCCTCCACACTCCCCACTCTTACAAGAGGAACTTGGAGAAGAGAAGGCTCCAGAGAGGCCTCATTGTGACTTTCCTTTACTTAAAGGGGGCTCATAATAAGGAGGGAGAGTGAATTTTTACATGGGCAGACAGTGTTAGGATAAGAGGAAACGGGTTTGAACTAAAAGACCAGAGATTAGGTCAGATGTTAGGAAGGAATTGTTCCCTGTGAGGGTGGGCAGGCCCTGGCACAGGGTGCCCAGAGAAGCTGTGGCTGCCCCTGGATCCCTGGCAGTGCCCAAGGCCAGGTTGGACACTGGGGCTTGGAGCAGCCTGGGACAGTGGGAGGTGTCCCTGCCCATGGCAGGGAGGTGGCACTGGATGGGCTTTATGCTCCTTTCCAACTATGATTCTGTTCTATGATTTGGAGGATTTTTGCTGCTCTGTTCCATTGTAGCAGTCTGTGAGATCTAAACCAGGACTTGGGGCTGGGACAATGCATTGAAGTCACCGGTGCTGTGGGGTCTCTGCAGCTACCACAGCATCCACTGCCTTCAGTAAAATCAGCGTTAGGATGAACTGTGGGTTCAAAATTAAATTATTATAGATACTTACTGTTAGATGCTGACTGCTAATGTTGATTTCATCTGAGTTATTTAATCATTGTACAGACAAATGTAGCAAGTTGGACCCAGCTGCCAAGAACACTTCAGAAGATTAATGCAAGAGTGGAAGAGCAAGTTTGCTGTAACTCATTTTCTAAGGGGAAAATGCACCAAAATATATATATCTGCAAATAGGTTTTAGTAAACTGTAACCATACACCAGTCTTGGGCTTACCTCTTGCTCTCACAGAATATTGTTGGTGCGTCTCTTCCAAAAGTCTTGGAGTTTGAAATGGAAAATGATGTCTGGAAATACTTGAGCACCTGGCTCCTACAGTTGCTTGCATTTCCACCCCATTACACAGCCATACTTTTTTTAACCCCTGAGAATTAAAACCAGTTAAGGAATAGCACATCTTAGTGTGCTTTATTAACTTATCCCACTGTGTTTTCTTCATCCTCACTTAACCTTTGCTCCCCAAACACCCATTTCTTCCTGAAGATGGCCATAACTACTCCTTTCTCATCGTTCTCTCAGAACTCATGAGTCTCACCCCCAAATCAGTAGCAACTTGATTGAAAAATGACCTCTGGTCACTCAAGATGAAAATCAATTCTGCTTGACATCCATGCCTGGGCAAAAGGACACAAACTGGGCTTTGGGCTCCAGGAGAAATAAGATGGACAATGACTTTCCACCCCCAAATGTTTCCCCAAACAAGCACATTGTGACGGGAGCAGTATCCTAATGAAGAAAAACAGTATTTTATCAAATGTAAATTGTAGTTAATGGTGCATATGGTTCACATGCTGGTATTGATCATTATGGATTAAGAGGAGTTTTGGGGTGGAATATAGCTGGAGTATGAAGTGACATCTGCAAATTGGAATTCTCCATCAGGTGCCATGTCAGTACAGCATCACAAGTGCTGGGATGTGTGGAAGAGACACCAGGATGAAAATGGGAGCCAGTAGAGGAAATGCTTCCAGAAGGAATGGGCAGAGCAGGGGGGAAGGAGAAGGGAACAAGACTGAGGATGGGAGGGGAGAGAGCAACAAATATTAGAGGTGACAGGGCAAAGAGAACAAAAGGTGCAGAGGTGGGCTGAGAACGTGCCTGGGTGAGCTGCGCTTTCAGATGTCGCTGCCTTTAAAAAGTGGAGAATATATTTAAAATCATCAACAGAATGTTATTCAGGCAGATCACACTCCAGAGGTCACCAGACCTTGGGATGTCCCAGTGAAGAATGGGAGGAGGGTGTGTGCCAGCACCACCTGCACAAGCAGGTTAGTAAGTTTGAGGCAGCCAAAAAACTCAGTGCTTTTCAAGATTGCAGGCCCAGCTCCAAGATATTTTCTCCCCCTCTCTACTATAACCTACATTATCACATTTTATTCCTTTCTTATATTTATATTTTTGCTAGAAAGAGATAAAGATGCTGCTGTAAATTAAAGCAAAGTCAAATATCTCAGTTTTGAGAGATATTTGATTTTATTTCTTGGTTTTGCATAGAAAGTAGGAATTGTACTTGTGTAATAAATTACTTACGGCATAAACCACAAAACATGAAAAAAATTGCAAGGACAGTGGATCTTGGCAATTACTACATTAAATGAGTTCAAATAAAACCATATACAGAGTGCAAAGGTTTCTTTTTCTACATACATAAAACTGCTTAAACAGTTTAAAATTCTTTTCCTCTTGGTACTAATTTTTATACTGATATCAATTTCTTTTTCTTTTTTCTTTATTTGTTGCACAAATCCAATATTTTTACCTGATAACCTGCATGCAGAACAACTGGAAGGTCCAGCAGTTCCCTGAATTCCAAGATCCTCAACTAGCTTGCCTCCAAAATTTCCTTCAATGTGAAGTCACAGAGTGATTTGAGTTCACAGCCTAATTCACAAGTGACTCTGAATCCAGCCTGCCCCCACCCCAAGAGGAGCATCCAACCTAAAAAGTGACCCTCAAAAAGGTTCAGCTTGACCCAGGCTTCAAACCACCCAGTTCAGGAATGATGAGGACAATGGCTGTAGCTCCGATTTGTAGTTGACAAGTGAAGAATAAGGTTGCCGGGTGGTCAAGATTGGAACAGGATGTCCAAGGAAGTGCTGGAATCTCTGTCTCTGGAAGTGTTGAAAAGGGTGTGTGGATGTGGCACTTGGGGACATGGTGGACTTGGCAGCGCTGTGGAAACACTTGGAGTTGATGATCCTGGAGAGCTTCTCTGGGCCAGGTTTGTCTGCTTTTAAGATTCAGCTGGACAGGGTGCTGGGCCATCTTGTGCAGATCATGCCTTGCCAGGATAGGTTAGACGAGATGATTCTTGAGCTCTCTTCCAGCTTGGAATTCTCTGATTATCTGATCCTCTGAAGACACCATTTGGAGAAGCCATTCAAGTGCCCCACCAAGAGGAGCCAAGCCCAGGTGTCCCTCAACACTTTGGAAATCAAGCCATGGTCTGGCCTTTGGTGACTGAGCCCCACTCCCTACCTGTCCCCAACATCTCACAATGATTTAAGCACCAAAACTCAGCTGCATAATTAGCAGAAGAAACTGAGGGTTTCTGCTGTAAGGCTGTGATTAAATTAGCCATTTATGGATTTCTGAGAGAAAGGAGACTAAAATGTTTTATAGTGTAGTTAAAAGAACCAGTGAATGATTCCCTCATGTTGAACATTTCCTAATGTCAGAAGCAGGGTGGATGACACAGAAATCATAAATCCAATCGAGAAGTGTTAAAAATCACTTTAGTCTGCCAACTTACTAGAAATTCAATAAAATGGTATGGGAGAATTTATTTGTGTATGTGCAATGGATATGTGTGAAATTAAACCCACAGAGGTGTCCGCGTGCGACACACGCGTGCAAGAGTGAGGTTCTCCATCACCCACATGTCACAAATGGGGAAGAAAAGGGATTTGGGAAAACTGTCCTTGATGCCTGACTTGAGGACAGAGGGATGGCAGGATGGGAGTGGGTTTTCTGGGGACAATTCCACGGTTGGTGGCCCCATTGTACCCTCACACTGGGAATGGCCCTGGTGCTTCCAGTGAGTTGCTATTTATTTTTGCGTGTTTATTTTTCACTTCACTCATCCTGTTTAATGTATATTAACTCACATTCTGCCTGCATGGAGTGGGACTTTTAAGAGGCATGAAATGACAAAACAGGGCTTTGTTTTCCAGCCAGATTCCCTCTGCCTGTGCTCTGCCGGTGTCTGCCTCGGCTTCCATCTCCATCATCACATCCAACAGAGCCTGGGGCAAAGCTGGAGCAAAACACCCAGCACATTCAATTTACAAACAGAAATAAACACCTTTTCGGCAGGTTCTACATAATCACTAAACAAAACCAGGGGAGACAAAAAAAACCACTCACAACACAGCATTTTTTATGTCATTTGTGTGCGGCGGTGACCCTTTATTTTCTCGAGGAAATAACGCTATTACGGGGAGATGTCTAGCACTGGGATCCCGGCCGGCATCGCAATCTCCCTGTTTCCCGAGGAGCTGGTGGCGTGGCTGCCGTGTCACACCTTGCAGATTGCCTGGCTCCGTGGCTGCTCCGTCCCCTGGCGATGCCAGCACCCTGTCCTCCAACCAAAGCCATTCTGCGGGGCCTCCCCACCACCGAGGTGCCCAACTTTACCGAGGGAGTGAAAATGAATCAGATATGAAAATGTCTGAGGCAATAAATTAACACACAGCAGGGGGGTGATGGCTTAATCCCTTCTAGTCCAAACAGTACCTGACACCCATTACTGCTGCAGGAGCTGGGACACCGTAGCGGTACTGGAGCGAAAATGATCATTCCCGGTGGATTTGCGGCATTGCAATAGGTATGTAATGGATTCTGGGAGAGAACCTGGGCAGGGGTTTATGGTGTTTGTACACAGAATTCAGGTTAACCTGCCACTGTGTTTTCTTGGGCTTTTTCGTTTGGATTAACCCAGAAAGTGAAGGTTTACATTTTAAGTTTAAGCAGAACTTTAAGTCTTTGTTGAGTGCCTGATAATAATTTCTCATTATTCATGCAAAGGCCAATAATGTATAGCTAACACTCATAGAACATGGAACATTCCTGTCCTGACTGCACACATTTATTTATGGAATAATTAAACAACTAAGATAAAATCAACATTAGCAGTCAGCATCTAACAGTAAGTATCTTTACAGTAGTTTAATATTTACCATGAGCAACCATAACACCTATTTGAAACTCATCCACTGAAAGTTCCAAAATACATTTTTTAATATAACTGACATCTCTTTCTGCAAGAGTTTCTTCCAGGAAAGTAACACCCTCTCCGTTTTTAGCATTGATGGCAGATAAATAAAAATGTTGTTGCCAAGGACTTTATTGCAAAATTAAATGTCCTGGGAAATGTATTTAATTTGCTGTTTTCCCTAATACTATGCCAAGCTCTCCTTTCAGGTACACCCATGTAAACCTACCCTGACTTGAGGTTTTACTGGAAGGCTGGGTTTCCTTACTTTCTGTTGCACATATATTGAAACTAAAGAAACCTATGAGCTCATGGACAAATTGAGAGAGCACTTAGATACTTCTTTCCCCTTTCTTCCCCTTCTTGGCTGAAATTCTGAAATATGAACATGGGATGAAAAGGCAGAATTCAGAATTTGAGCCCGCTTCATGCATCCCACATTTATCTGCTCATTTTTTTCCATGAAAGCAGCCAGCCGCTTGTGACACCAAGATCCTCTGACTCCTTTGGATAGACAATAAATAATTAGGATATGAAATACATAAACCTATAATAAAGGCACATTCATGTTCTGTGGGTCAACTGATAGGGCTGGTCACCAAATTCATTGCAAGCAGCTGCAACCTGCCCATGGTGAGACAGTCTGGGGACAAATGGATTTGGCTCCAGTGCTCAAGTAAATACAACATAAATCCATGGTGTGCACTGAAATATCAAGTTTCAACTTTATTTTTGCCCAGGTATGAAATAACCGTAACTATGTGAAACTCTGACCTCCTGTGCATGTGTGGTGTTGATAACTCCCAGGCTGTGCAACCCAGGATCACTCTAGAGGTATTTGGGGGCAAGAAGTGAGGATATGGAGCCTACCAGACCTGCAGGTGCTGGAACTGCTTCTGAAACTCCAAGTCCAACAGCTCACAGGCATTTCATGGCTGGTTCTCAACCACAGTTCTTTATGGCACGGGGTCAGCACTTCCAAGGGCTGTGGTTCTGCTGGCAGAGACTCCCCACAATCCCCTCGGAGCTCCTGAAAAACCAAGCGTTATAAAAATGGTTTCCACCTCCCAAATTCTATGGAAAAATATGAAAATAGGAAGATTTTGGTGGGGAGTGTCTCTGCTCACCCAGGATGGCTGTGGAGGGGTAGGTGCTGGTGCAGCCCCGCTGCCGGCAGCCCCAACCCCGCTCTGGCAGGACTCCCTGCCATGAAAGCACCATTCATCTCCCCATGATGGACACTTTAGAGCAGCCTTTCTCAACTGTTTAAAGTTGAAAGAGCATCCAACCCTTTTGAAGAAAACCTACAGATCACCTTGGGAAGTGTCACCACAACTGCTTGCCTCGGCAAGCCAGGGCCAAAGCGCTGTGTGCTCACTGCTTGCCTCTGCTCCCTGTTCAGCTTTTTGTACTCCTCAGAGCACCTAGGAATGTGTGGGCACCCCAAACGGTGGTGCAGGTCACTTCTCGACATCACATGGCTCACCTGTGGCCCCAGGACCATGAGGAAATAAAAGTAGGCTGCAGTATTGAAAAAATTATGTATGTCCACATCTATACCTAACGCAATCTTAGCCGTAACAGATTTGATTCCTCACCTCTTTGCAGCACGTACAGAGTGGTTTGCACTTGGAAAAATCAGAACAAACTCGACATTAATGCTGCCTCTCTGACAAGGTAGTTTTATATACTCAATTACCACCGCATTATCTTTCATCTCGACTGTGTGTGAAAACAGTAAGAACCAAATATATTTCACTTAGGGTTCCTTCATTCCAAAGACTTTGCTTTTGTCTTCCTTTACCCTATGCACTGACAGCAAACTTCATGAATTAACTGGCTCGTGGTATAACTCATGCATGGAAATCCAATATAACCTCTTGGCTATGAGCAGCAACACTTCGCTTATCGTACACTAAAAGAATTTTTACTAGCTAATTAAGATTTGTTTGCTTAATTTTTTTCAGGCGGTTGGGGATGTTGCTCCTCTGTCATTTGGCTGGGAAAATCGTGATGTATACACTGTATAAAAGTGCCAAAACAAGAAATGTGTAGACTGCAGCGTCTCTGGTAGTAAATCTTTTTTGTAATCCTAACTTCATATTTCCATTGAATTGTTCCTCTCGAGCTGTGCAGACAGTTGAAGTATTTGAGTGTAGTCACATATGCTTTGGTGCTGCTAACAGCCCTAAAGTTGGTAATCCTGAGGCACAAACGGGGCCAGGGATGCTGGTGGCACTCCTCGGGCTGCAAAATATTACAGCACACCTTATATAGTGCTTGCTTTCGAAATTTCCTTTGCACTTTGTTTACTATATATTCCAATAGTGTAATATTAAACAAAAACAGTGTGTCCTGTGCCAGAATGATTGATTACTACACCGTGGCAAGGTCACCTCCTAGGAACAGGCTGAGTGCAGTAAGGGCTGTCTGACTCATACAGTTAACACTATATCCGCATTGTATGAATGTCACCAGCAATCCAGTGATTTATTGCTTGGAAGGCTCTGTTCAATTTTTTCTGCCTGACCAAATTGCACATTTTCTAGAAAAAGAAGCAAAAATATTTCAGCACATGGATTACCCCAAGTCCTCATTTCTCCCACTAGGTTCAACGAGTCTTTTCAAAGATGCTGATCATCAAACCCTCATATTTTTCACTTTTTTTCCACCCCTTTCTGCCAGATATTTGGCAAAAATGATTATTGCACTAATGAAAAGGTGCAGCAGAAGACTGAGGGGTTTTTAATCAGATTTTGGTAACATCTGTGGGCCAGGAATAAGGGCAGCTGTATGTTCTGTTTCTTAATTTTAGTAAGATTTACTCTGGGTATAAAATGTTAGCCTCAGGCAAAATTTAACTGGCTTAAAAGAAAAGAAATGATAGTCTTACAGAAACTACCCAACTCAAACTGTTTGAAAACAGTGACTGAGATTAATCCCTCTCGCTCTAAGAAATTCCTACTTTCTGACAAAGAAGATACAATTATAGATTGAGAGAAATGACTTTCAAAATTAACATTCCAGCAGACCCCAACATAATAGATACATTCATTCCTCGTGTATCTGCATGGAAATCAAAGGAGATACATCATGTTTGAATCCGGGCTTTTATTTTTAGAACACGCAGCACATTTGCAGCGTGCAGCTCCAAGCACAGAGGGAGAGAGGGGACAGCCCCACACCCAGCCAGGGAACCACACTGAGGTCCAGCTGCTGGGGATCTCTGCACAACCAGGGCCAACAAAAGAGGATGGGTTTGGGAAGGTGTTTGGGTGCCTGGAAATCGAGGTAGGTGCCGTAGAGGTGAGTGTTGTGGCATTTTCAAAAATCACCTTTTTTTCTGCAGGCATCTGTGTCTCATCTGCGTCTTTAGGTGTTCGGTCCATACCTTTAAAAGCTATTCTTAGTTTCTCCTTCCGTCTCATGCCACCCTATCGTTAGACTTCTCAGGGAAAAAAAAAACCCAAATCAACAGGAAATTTGGGCTTAATATAACCCTTTATCTCAAAGAACAATAAAAGCTGGCTGGGTGATGTATCTTAACAAATGCTACATAATGCATCAATTAATGCTGCATTTATCAAACTGCATCTGACCCCAGAACTGGGATAGATCAGCTCTCCTGAACCCCTTACAATTACTCTGCTTTTTCTATTATGACAATAAGTGTAACTGTGCAATGAAACTCCCATTAACTACCTGCCCCTCAAAGTGCTCTCTGAGCATCATCTCAGAGCCCACAATTTTGGAAGCAACAACTGGAACCATCTTGAGATATTAAAGGCTCTTCCTCTGCTCTTGTTTATACCTGTGAGCCAATTAAGTATTTTCATTTTAAACGGGAAAGAAAATTAATCTGGGGTGAAAGAGCATGAGAATCTAAGCTTGTAACTTTAATCTGTTAAACCCAAAAGTGTTGCAGCTCAGCAAGGATGAGTTCATTGATTCAGCTCAGTCGAGTGAACAAACGGAAGGAAGTGAAATGAAACAAAGCCAAAGCCAGCTGGTGCAGCCCAGCACACCCCGAACACCCCAGCAGAGGGTGGGGCAGGGAGCCCCGACACCCCAGCGCCGCCAGGAGCTGATCCCGCGGCAGCTCCATCACCCCTGCACCTGACTGGGGTCATACTTCATCTCCTAATTGATACCTGCCATTGCCTCATAACTAACGATGACTAATGGTAATACCCAGAAAGACAAATAAAAGCTAATGCAAACCCGGGCCGTGGTGCGGTTCCCTTTGGAAAGCTCCCGGGCCATTAAGAAGCAATTGGAAGTGGAGATTGATGTGCCCTGGGGGTTGCTCCCAGGGATGCGGCGCATCTCCAAAGCCCCGGGGCTCCGGAGGGGGCCGCGATCCCAGCCCTTCCCAGCTGTGCCAGCGTGGCCAGGCCACCACTCCTCGGAAAACACAGCCTGGACACCCACCCACTCGAGGAAGGCGGCATCTCGCAGCCACAGCACCTTATTTTCACTGTTTTCCGTGGTTTTTCTTATTTATCCGCTACGCACTGTGCAGCAGTGTGACTCCCTGGATGGAAAGTACCAAGGAATTTAATTCCCAAGCACTGTGGACAGACAGTGACAATAAACTCATCTCCTTTTCAACAGGTAGCACCTTGCACACACAACACCAGACTGGGATTACAACAATGCAATATCTTGATCAAACATGCTGATTTTTCAGGAGAGCCATCTGTAGCATTTTGGAAAAGTTATGCTCTTTTGATTACAAAGTTTATGTCACCCAGTGCAATTTTAATGTAATGAAACATTAAACTGGACCTCGTGCTTGATGTAAGATAAAATTATTCATTGAATATTAGACCACTAGGCCACCTACTGTTCTTTTACAAATGGTTGAACTATCACGGGGTTACAGAACTTAACATGTAAATTGCAGCAGAAGTTATAATTTCTGTTGCAAATCCCAAAAGACTGTCATTTAAGTCAAATATATGAGTGAAATTTTGCCTCTGTGCCATAATAATGCAGGGAAAATGACCAAAACCTGAACACTTTTAGAGTAATTATGAACCCAATAATAATGCATTTGTAGTTATTTAATCAAGGGGCTTAAAATTATTAATAGCAAGTTCTTCTTATAAAAATGGAGTTTTAGACACTGACGTTTAATTTTAGGGATAGCAATACTTGATCTAGGCCATTAGTGAGATCTTTTGTAAAGCCAAGCAGCCTGTGCCTTTCAGAGCCACTCCTGCTCATCTCTGAGTTCATTACTCTCAAATAAGAGAGAGCAGCTTTGTAAAATAATCTTTCTTAAAGTGAATTTAATATTTATCTGCACACTGAAAATCTCGGGTAAGTTCTCTTAGATTAGAAAAATCGGGGATTGAAATCCCCACATCGAGCAGATTTGCATGGATCCTGCTCGGAAGCCGGTTCAAATCCACTGGATCGCTTCCCTTCATCCCCAAAGCCTTCTGAGCGGGTGTATAAATAGGAGAGGGCAGTTGCAGGGAAATTATTCGCAGTGCCTGAGCTGCCTCCCAGCCGCTGCCGAAGAGGAATCTGAGCAGTGACTGTGCATCACCCTGAATCTGTAATAATAGCACCTTTCCTGTCACTCTTTGTCCCTTCATTTTTAAACGTGATTGGGTCAGGAGCAGGCAATTTACATTTTTATATAATCTTTGCTCAGGTGATTCAGCCGCTCTGAGGTTTTAGCATTTTGTGTGCAGCTCCGGGTTTCACCTCCCCTCCCGGAGCATTTCCATATGCTGGGGGTCTGCCATCCTCGCAGCTGATACAGATCTATTTAGCTTCTCCCCCTTGCCATACCTGCAGCCTGTAGCAGGTTGTCAGGGAATGAATTTTCATTTTCTCCCCCGTGAGTCCATCACGTGGCTGTCACCAGAATTTGCTCTGTCTGAACTCCTCCATCCCCCTGATTTATGGCTGCTTGATGAGAGGTTGGAGGGCTCTCAGTGTAGCAATAATCTGCACCCTGGTCCAGCACCCATCTGAAGTTAGGATTTCCGATCTAAATATTTAGTCCCCGCGGTACAGCAATCATTTACGAAATTATTAAATAACTTTTCGTCGGACCCAACACCTTTGGGATATTTTTCTAGGTCAATATTCATCAGGAGACCCCGAATGTAAAGGTTAAGTGCACATTTCCTCTGCCAAATAAGAATGAATTTCAAACCTGATTGATTCTGGTCATGGAAACCGTAAATACTTACTCCAAATGGTAGATAGGTTACTAAGTCCACTCATTTCCACATCTGATATCGATAATACTCTGCTTCCCCCTTATCAGCCCCTCTCATATTTCACCGGCGCGAGCGGCGCGTGGGGAGCAGGCCGAGCCTGTCGGGGCCGGCTGATGGCCCCTGCCTTCCCCTGCGCCATTCTTCAGTGGTCCTTGAATCTTTCACCCCTGTCACTCCTCTTTCATCATTATCTGAGGTGATCGGTCAGCCCTGTGCCACCACCTGTCTCTTCGATCCCATGCCAACAGTGCTCCGGAAAACTGTCACTCCCGAGCTCCTTCCATTTATAGTGAGTCTCATTAACACCTCTCTTCCCTCTGGCCATGTGCCACTACAATTTAAGATGACTGTTGTTACTAAACACGCACAAAAAAATATGTTGAAATAGCATTAAGAGCCTGATTTAAATCTATTAAAGCCTGACAATTTGGAGTTAAAATCTCCCTCAGTGTCTGCTCGTGGTTAGGGGGGTGCATATATTTTGTTTTAATGTATTTATACCTGGGTAAATATCTAGGTATGCATGTATTCCCCCTCCCATGGCTTCCCTCAGCCTCAGCACCGCTCCTCGTCTGGGAACAAACGCGCTGCCGGCCCCCAGACACAAAGCCCGAGTAAAGAGGATTTATGCCGGGGACATAAAGGCGGCTGCGGGAAGGGAGAGGAGTGGGAAGGGAGAGGAGCCGTGGCGGAGGCTCCCAGGTCATCCCGGGGACTGTGGGATCCAGGGCAGCCCTGCCCCGGTGGCCCTGGTCCCCCAAAGAGCCAAACCTGCATTTCCATGTCAGCGTGGGAGCAGCCCTGGTCGAGGGGACAGGATTGACCCCACGTGTGGTGCTGCCTTCGCTTCCTTTACCTTGATTTTTCTGTCCACGAGCAAATGGGGATGATAATGCCTCAACAAAAACTGCAGTCCCAGAGTGCTTCCTGGGAATGACAACATGAACTCATCCAAGCTACCCTTACAATAAAATGATTTTAAGCCTTTAGGCACCCAAAAATGCTTAAATGATTGAGCAGTATGCGGACTGTGGTCAATCTTTGCCATGGGGAGTTTGGGTTGGATCTCAGGGAAAGGTTCTTCCCCCAGAGGGTGCTGGGCACTGCCCAGGCTCCCCAGGGAATGGTCCCGGCCCCGAGGCTGCCAGAGCTCCAGGAGCGTTTGGACACCGCTCCAGGGATGCACAGGGGGGATTGTTGGGGGTCTGTGCAGGGACAGGGGCTGGACTGGATGATCCCTGTGGGTCCCTTCCAGCTCAGGATATTCTATGATCCATGAATGTTGAGCTGTGCAGGCACATGGTAAATATTGTGCCACACCATTTATGCAATTTCAATCCTTCCATGAGTTACAGGAGCTTTTAAGGACCTCAGATGGTTTTAACTGACAACTGCTTCCTTTGCAATGAGTTGGGATTTTCTCCTCCCCAACTCTCCAAAACCATCCCTCATTTAGATGGCACAAATGAGAAAAGGGATTGTAAAATGAAATCGAAGGGGTTTGTCCCTCTTTGAGGACCAGGCCTGCACAAAAGCGTGTCACAGACGCCCTGTGACCAGGGACAGGCAGGAACAGGCCTTTGCAGCTCCTGTGTCCTTTGCATGCTCCCATGTCCTGGCAGATGTTCTTGTAGATGGATATTCACTGCCGTCACCAGACCTCCCACTTTGAGGGAAAACTTTCCTCATGGAAAAGAATTTAAAGCACTGCCCAGGACAGTGTTGGAGTCCCCATCCCTGCAGGGATTTCAAAGCCCTGTGGATGTGGCACTTGGGGACATGGGGCAGTGGTGGCCTTGGCAGTGCTGGGGATGGTTGGACTCGATGGTCTGAGAGGGCTTTTCCAACCTCAACAATTCTGGGATTCTGTGACACAACCACAACTTCCCCAGGATGACCTGGTGCTTATGACCAAGCACCTGCCTAAGCCCTCACAAGGGACTAAAGGAGATTTCAAAGCTCACTGGTTTGTTCTGCCGAGAAAACGACATTCAGAAAGCTGAAATTCAGCAGGGTGGGTAGCAGGGGGCTGTCACCTACTCACATGGGCCACGGGGCACCTGTGTGTGAGTTTGCACATCTGAACTATTCCAGTGCAATCACATTTTACAGGCAAAATAGCACTCACACAGTTTTAGCTGTTCTTTTTTAAAATGCAGCCTAAAATCCTGTGTAATTTTTAGGAAAACCCCATTTTAAAATCAAGCAATAGGAAGGACTTTAATATTTTTAAAGTCTCACTGCACTAAAAAGATTAAACATGTATAGCAACTTCCCAAATTAAAAATAAAACATAGCACTTTTAATTGGGTTGAGTTCAGACCAAAATCTCAGATGTGACCACCCCAAACTCAAAGTGCAAGAACCTGTATTTAGAGCCAAAGCTTAATTTTGCTCCTTGTTTTCTTTTAATACTGAGCAAAGTTTTACTGTTGGAGACCCAAGCTTCAGTTAGGCTTAAACCATGAAGAAACGCTGCCTATACAGAGCTCCCTGCAAATTAAAGTCTCAGGGAGAGAAGGGCAAGGAGCACCAAAAGGCAAGGAGAAAACAATCTTCTGTTCCATTTTTTTTATCTTTTTAAACCTACCAAAATTTCCATATGGATTGAGATCCGGAATGCCAAGCCTGAGTGTGGATTGAATTGTTTTTGCCAAGTTACACACTGTGGAAAAGAAATCATTGTGACAGAAGTACTTCTAGGAACTGCTGCATGGATGGGGCTGCTGGAACAGCATCCTCCAGGCTGGATTCTGCTTTTCCCAAGCTAAATTCCCAATTTTCAGCTGTTCCCTTCCTGTGCACAGTGTTTGCCTGGGTAAGGTTATATCTGGTGATGGTGCTGGTACATCTAACACCAACTCACTCTCAGTGTTCAGGATAAACCAGTGGCAGAAAGCATTTCCACAGGGCAGGTTTAGTTTAAATATTAGGAAGGAATTCTTGTTTGTGAGGGTGGGCAGGCCCTGGCACAGTGTGCCCAGAGAAGCTGTGGCTGCCCCTGGATCCCTGGCAGTGCCCAAGGCCAGGCTGGACACTGGGGTTTGGAGCAGCCTGGGACAGTGGGAGGTGTCCCTGCACTTGCACAGCCCTGCAGAAATCATTACCTGACATCAGTGGTGTCTCCTCACAGAGCCCTCACAGCATCACATGTTTTGCAGATTCTTGTGTGCTATCAATGTCAGGAATGGTATTTCTGGCCCTGAAGTTTGCTTGGAACATTATTGATCATGCCATCTTGCTCTGTGACCTGGAACGTGTCTGTCAACAGTGCTTCTTAGTCTTACAATGTCCAAAGTGGCAAAGGAAAGTTACTGTCATGAGCTTGGGGACAAGTCCTCACTGCCAGTACCAGTAGGTACAAATAACACCCAAAGGCAAGACAGAATATAGGTATTTTTGTCACACTTTTTTTTTCCATATACATAAAAACTTGTTAAAACAAGAATTGTAAGGACAAATCTTCAGCAAGGAAGGGACTGCAACAGGATTTGAAGATGGTAATTTAAATTATGCATTTCTGGTGCACAGAGTTAATTTTTTAACCAAGTTTTCAAATTGCTTCTAATTACATAATTCATGTTTTATGTGTCTCTCGATCCAGAATGAGTTTGAAGCACTGGCCTTGCATCTCCTAATCCAAAGCCTCACCTAAAATCTGTCCTTAGAGAGGCTGTAGATATATTTTAAAAAGAAAACAAAATCCTTGTTTTCAGTCTCTGGCTAAAACATCAGCAGATGATTATCACATGCCAAGAGTGAGTTGTTCTTAAACACAAATGAACACAGGGAGGATGGCAAATCCCAGTGCTCCCAGGAGCATTCTTGCTTCTCAGTGCTCCGAGACTAAACAAGGCTTAGGTGAAGGTACCTCCCTGCCCCTACAGCCTCACAGGTTTTAAACAAAAACAAAAGAAAAAGGTTATGTTTGGCTGAAAATCATCTGCTATCACAGGTCAAGGGGTTTGGTGTCTCTGGGCATCCAGATCTGGACAGTGCCTCTTCTTTAGCTGTAGGGGTTGCTCCCATCCAGTCAGAATAATGAATCACAGTTAATTCCTATCATTAAATGGGTTAAAAAGACTTTTTATCCACAAGTGCAGAGAAGGGAATTTTCCAGTAAGCATTTATTTGATGCGCAGTGTAATAAGTTTTAAGTTCAACTCTACTAAAAATAATCATCAGTAATAGCAGCAAACAATAACAATATTTCCAGCAAGATCCTACTTCCCTGACAAAAAATTCTTATGCTGACCACAGCTCACCTATGGATCACGAATTTCTTGGGAATTGGGTACAGGAGAGTTTTGTAGACCCATGTGCAAGTCATGTTCACCACACCAAGACCCGAAAGAAAGTCATAAGTTTTTCCTTTTTCTCTTATATTCTCTCCAAATCAGATAATAAAAAACATACCCAGAGTCTGGATTGTTGCACTTCACCACTGTCCATCTCAGTCCAACATTCCTGGGGTCTCCATCTAGCTGTGCCTGGAGACCAGGATTCCAGGAGGCATTTGGGGACTTCAGGATTAGGGAAAAAAAGAAAAGAAAATGCAGACATGAGATTTAACTGGAAATTTAGAATACAGGAAGCCCCTAATGGCAGTGAAACATCACCCAAAGGTGTCTGAGGGTGCCAGGCTCACCAGGGGTTGGAGGACGAGCAGCCTTTCATCCTTCATTTGGCCTTGCCTGCATTTTCCACCCAAATTTCTGCTCCAAACTCATTTGTTCATGCCTGCAAAGAAGCCTCTGACCTGCTGATTTGTTTATTTTAGTTGTTGATTTGCCCATCTGCTGATGTTGGTTTTGTCATTTGTTTACTTCAAGTTAATGTTTCTTTGATTTTATTGTGGAGCACTATGAGGTCCTAAATGATATGGGCATGTATAAAAATAAATGATGGTTATTTATCATTATCATTATTGCACTTGGCCAGGCCTTTATCTCACTAAAGATACCGCTGTCTTCAGAGGCCTCTGAGATTTTGCTTTTAATCTTGGGGGGATTTCTAATTTCTAGGATATATCCCTAATAATGAGCTGCCTAGGAAAACTGTGATCTTAATTTTCCTGAGCATCTGATGAGACACATTAATGGTGACAGGTAAAAACAATCCAACACCCAAAATCCCACTTTCCAACACAGCATTGCGCCCTCTTAACCATTTTAATTATTGGTATAAAAAGCAAAGAGCAAATACTCACGAAATTTGTGAAATTCAAGCTGTCCCCAACTACAGTGGGAAATAACAGCGTGGGTTAAAGAGGAGGGAATGCAGTAAGTAAAGTACTTGCCTGGCACAGGGAAATGGAAGAAGGTTAACCAAGTTAATCTTCCCCTATTTCCTCCCCTCCTCGCTCAAGGCCTCCAGGCTGAACCGTCATTAGGAACCATATAATTGACTCATCCACAGGATTTCCTTTTTGTGTTCTGAATTATGGCAGATTTTCCATATTCTTTTTTTTTTTTTTTCATTTCTTTCTTTTACTTTTTTTAATTTTAAACATTGGAAGCCCTTAGCCAGCAGGAATCCTTTATCCACAGGTAGAAAATTTGTCCTATTAGTGAAGAACACAGCCCCATTTCTAATTCAGGGCACCACGTATTCCCCAGCACCATTAAAATCTGCTGATTAACCAATGGACCAATGGATCTCCGTGTGCTATACAGCTGTCACATCAGATGTTTGCTCTGCCACAATTGGTGTGTAATTTTGCTGGGTTTAAGTGCAGAAGAGGGGAATTTCCTTGTGATGGTACAAATAATTCATCACGGGCTATGGCTCAAGATTGTTATGAGGGAAAGAAATATCTCACAGTTATACTGTAGTTCATCCTACACCTGACAAGAGAGTGTTTGGCACATATAGTGGAAGCTTGATAAAATGTTTTAAAATCAGACACCGGGAAAGAATTGCAAAAGAAATTCTTCTTCAAAAATCATTTGGTGCTGAATTATTTCTTTTTTACTTGAAAGCCCTGTTAATACACAGAAAGCATAGCAGGGCTGCTATTAAATGTGGGCAAAACCCCAGCATAATCACTCAATTCCTAGCGAGACACCTTCGGTGGTTTTTTTTGTTTTGTTTTCCAAACTGATTTTCAAACTGGAGAGAAGCGTGTCCTATAGCAAACAGTCTAAAACAAATGCTGCCAGCTTCGCTTCATTATGTGGTACATTGTAGTTTTATGCATGTACGCTGTGTGAACAAGAGGGTTAAAAGTTAAACAGTAGCCTAGGGCTAACACACTTGCAAGCTGAACAGGTACAAAATAGGCTTTTGTTGCTTTCAAACTATTACTGTATGTCTTTAGCAGAAAATAACAGAACGGGCATCTGTGTGCAAAAATGTATTTCCTGACGGTTGCAGGTATTGTGGAATGGGGTTGGTTTAATGGCTGAAATGCCCATATGACCTTTAATCCAAAGCCGTAAATTTGTCAGTGTCTGAAAGTGGCAGGATATCATTCCTAATGAGGCCAGTTTTTAGGACTTGGTATATCAGGAGTAGCATCGGAGAGGGCGCTGGGAAGGAACCTCACGTGGGTTTGGGGGGAATGTGCTGGTAAATCATTAAAGGGAAATAAAGGAGCGAGCGGCGACGAGCCCGTAACAATTCCCATAAAGTAATGAAGAACCAGCGGAACACGGCGAGCTCAGGTTATTCTGTGTTTCATGAAATGATAAATAACTCCTAGTCATGTTTATGTATAATGAATTACAACCTCGCTACGTTTACCTTAGTAACATTTTACAGAGGTTGTATTTTACTCCCAACTACCAATTATGTCATCATCCTGGCATTTACCTGGACGTAATGATACACAGCAACGCCGTTCTTGGAACATAACTCATTGCTTAAAAGTGTTTGTAAAGCCAGACTGCATCCTATATACTCATAATGACTTGGAGATTGCTATTAAATTTTACAGATTAAAGTTTACTAAATCTTAAAGTCTTGCGCCGGTTCCAATATTTCTTATTAATCCTAAAGGAAAAGATATGCCGCTATGGAAATGTCAAAAACTGTGCAGCCTTCTCTAAAAATAAATAGAAATAACCCAAGCCAGGGGCAGAGAACTTATCAAACAAAGACACAAGATCATGCAACTACCCCAACTCCAGTATTAAGCTATACATGAATTTTAATGGTTGGTTTGACCTGCCGTGGGATGTTCCTTGCACCATCCTTGTTGTTTTTTGAGGAAAACAGGCTGGGAAGGGCACAGAGGCTTCCTAGTGCAGGTTTCATTTTCTGCAGGACCCCAAAACCTCAGTCAGAAATATCTACTGTAACATTATCTTACATTTATTCAATTTAATTTCAGTTTGAGAAGGATAGCATATAGATCTTTTTATAAGCTTGTAAGGTCACCAAATTTAAATTAAAGTGACCTCTTTTAAAGCACATTACTAAAAGTACTATGTGGAGGGAAATTTAATATGAATGGTTAAAATGCATGGAATTCAGATTTTACTGTCAAACAGCTCAATTAAACAAATTGAATTTTTAAGCAACAAAAGGGAATTGAATCAAATTAGAACCAGAGCGGGATCTGAAATGTGGACATTTATGAGTGATAGTCACAAGGCCCTCCAGCAGTGAGTTTTCTTTATTTGTTGCCTCAGCAGTTAGAGGGGTTGGCAGGCTGCAACACAAAAGGATAAAAATGTTCACCATTGAAACACAGTTTTTGGCTCCCAATAAATCATCTGTCACTTCATCACAGCCCAGTAGATAATGAGCAATAAAGTTTTCACACTCAGGCAATGAGGAAGCAGACACAAGAAATACAGCTAAAGCTGCTGTCTCTCTTTTCTGTAAATGCAAGGTGCTTTGTGTAATAAATGACCTCTGGATTTCTGGAAAAGAATAATTCCAGCCTCGGTAAAATAAACCATTTGATGCACTAAAAAAAGCCAAATCTAATAACATTACTTAGTTCCTTTAATGAAAGAAATAATCACATTATATATATGAGCTACAGCCATCTATAACAGGAAGAGATTCCAGGGTATTACCTCTGAAGTTGTCTCTCTATTGCCAGCAAAGCACATTGCTGAAAATACAATAAAGCTGCACAATAATTTCAAGTGGGATTGTTTGCAGAGATTCAGGAGACATTTGTGTTTGGGGCCCGAGCCCGGGAGGTTCTGCCAGCCCTTCCTCCCTCAGAGGGATGGATGCCCAGCCCTCCCCCGGGACTGGCTGCACCACCAAGAACCTCTGAAGGTCTCCCAACAACAAGGCGCAACGTCATCAGGGCAAATTAATTGCAGGCAGGTCCTGTCTTGACCCAGAAATGTAAATTGTTAATTTTAGCAGCATTTTACCTCACTCTGATGCCTTCTCCCTGCTGTTTTGATGAATATTTTGCATCGTTGTGCCACAACCCAACAAAAAACTGTTGCTCTTTAGCTCAAAAACACTACTTGGTTTGCAAGTTTGAACCCACTTCAGCTTCCTGATGATGTCAAGGATATTCATCATTCCAATTCCATATCAAAGCCATTCCAGCAAGGGTATCTGGGATGGCTGTGTACAAAGTCGAGTTCACATGCAAAATGTATCAGTCAAAAAGTGACAATGCAGCCCATAAACCACATAAAACATACATTGATTCACGTTTTAACTTGATATCAGCATTTGAAGGGACTTGAAGCAAAATAAGATCAGATATTCTTGTCATATGCAAATGACAACTTACTATTTGCATAATATGTCAAGGTAGAAAAATGCAAATAAACTTGGGAAAAGTCTGTATTTTTGTCATTCTCTCATATAGCTAATTAGCAACTTGAAAGGAAATTGAAAGGTTCTCTTTTCTGAACTCCATGTCAGCTAAAAGACACCAAGCTCTGCTTATTTCTAGACCATGTAAGATGAGCAATTAACATCCCCCTTTTATTGAACTGCTTACACTGATCCATAGCCATAAAGGTTGTTTATCAGCTTCCCAACTTGGATAGGGACACGCAGCCCCCTTGGAATAGAGGTCACACAAATGAAAATGGAAAAGGCCATATTCTGCTATCAAAATGGTGTAAATCCCAGCAAAATTCCTGGCAATAAATGAAACCTTGGATTTGCCCCAAAGCAGAACCAAAAAAGAACCAAGAATGGACTTTCCTACTGAGAATATATGAAAAAGGAGGTTTAGTAGGTCAAAATCTTAGTTCATTGCCGGGTTTAATACCCTGTGTGAAGGTTTATATTGTATTTTTTCCTAATATTAGGGATGTATTATTTATACCAACTGCAGCCACGCCACAGAACACACGAGGAGAGTTTGTTTAGCAACAGAGTGAAAAAATATTTGCTACAGGGGCAGTCTGGCAATATTGCTTGTTAAGACATGCTATTTGTAAGCAAATTTATATGAAAAGTATGCAATGTCTAATACTAAACTACTCCAGCCCCAGACTGAAGGGTGATTTTACAAACGTCCTGCAGCACTCAATCATTCCTTCATTTTAATGTCTTTATTTTATGATTTTGTTGATGAAATACTACTTACCCAGTGCTCAAAATTCCTTTTAGGCTGCAGGCACTGGCTAGTTGACACGGCAAGCCATATTTTACAGCTATATATTTCAGCTTTCTCTGTCCAAGTTGGAGGACACAGTAGCCAAGATGGTTTTTCATAGTAGAAATATATTTTCATATTTATTTATTGATTTGACTAATGTATCTATTTTTCAATTCACATGCTTATGTTTCAATCCATTAAAGTGATTCATGGTCAAATAATATGTTATTGCAAGTACAAAGAGGAGATAAAACCACTGTACACTGGCTATAACACAAGAATAAAAATAATAAAAATCCATTGCATGATTAAATATAGTTTTTAATCCCCACATGATCATGTGTAAACTGATGTTTTTAATTATTTTTCTTTAAAATAAGTTGGGGATTTTCTTTCTCCGTAAAATGCAATTACTGATTAAATAAGTACCCAGGAATAAATACTCTCACCCAACCTAAGTGTTCGGTGTAAAACTAACATAAAGCATCAAATTACTGGCAAAATAAAAAAAACTCAAAAAGCTTTTAATTAGTTCAAATGAGAGCTAAATGGCAGCTGGTAAAGGAATGTTGAGCCTGTCACCTCCGGGTCAGGGCGTGGCAGTGGCTGGAATTGTGGAGGCGATGGCTGCTCAGGATCACCTGGAATTCTCCACCTTTTTGGAGACAGGCAAAAAGTCCACACAAAATGCAAAGAAATCCATCCATTGGGAGGAGCAGCTCCAAGTCCCAGCTGTTGGACAATCCTTGCCCTTGCACTGTTGTGAGACTTTTCTTGCTGTTTTTTCACCAAAAATTGCCTTTTCTCCTGTTCTTTGCTCCCAAACCAAGAAACATGATGGGAAGCCAAGCCAATGCCAGATGAGGCCTTTGGGGCCGGCATGAGTGGGATCCACTTCCAACCAAGGTGGGAACACCTGGTGCCAGGCACAAGAGCCAGGGTCAGCTGTGGGATCAGAGAATCTTGGAATCCCACAATGGTTTGGGTTGGAAGGGACCTTAAAGTTCATCCAGTGCCACCCCTGCCATGGGCAGGGACACTGTTCACTGTTCCAAGCTGCTCCAAGCCCCAGTGTCCAGTCTGACCTTGGGCACTGCCAGGGATCCAGGGGCAGCCATAGATGCGCATCATGAATAGATAAGAAGAAAAAAGAAAAGAAAAGAAAAG
Organism: Orthonyx spaldingii; assembly: GCA_013397795.1. Lineage (NCBI taxonomy): Eukaryota > Metazoa > Chordata > Aves > Passeriformes > Orthonychidae > Orthonyx > Orthonyx spaldingii. The sequence continues at coordinate 39,160 of VZTJ01005968.1, forward strand.
AAAAGAAAAGAAAAGAAAAGAAAAGAAAAGAAAAGAAAAGAAAAGAAAAGAAAAGAAAAGAAAAGAAAAGAAAAGAAAAGAAAAGAAAAGAAAAGAAAAGAAAAGAAAAGAAAAGAAAAGAAAAGAAAAGAAAAGAAAA
>VZTJ01005968.1:39324-89324 GCA_013397795.1 Orthonyx spaldingii
AGAAAAGAAAAGAAAAAAGAAAAGGAGATTATTTTTCTTTTCTGCCTTGAAATAAAAGAAATCAAAAGCACATCTAATATATTTTAGTGAGTCATTTTGGAGGGAGTGTGGAATAAGCTGATGTTATTGGTGAGGACAGAAAAGAACAAAAACCCCAATAACCCTAAATATCCATAAATGGGGAAGACAATCAGCCTGCGAGAGCCCGGAGACTGAAATACAAAGGGCAGCAAGGCGGCCACAGAGGAGGAAGGTTCTGAGCCCGTCATGAACAAGTGGGGTGACATCCTCATGCACACTCCCACCCTCGGTGCTTACTGCAGGGCCCGTGATGGCTCTGTAATTACAGCCCAGCCTTGGGAATTCCCTGGCATGCCGGAGCTGAGGACACTGTAGCAATAGCTTGGGATGGGGCCGGGAGGACGCGAAATTCGGGAAAACAGTGGAACACAGCCTTGGACAGCCCAGGGAACTCACCGTGACCCAGCCAGGCTGCCAGAGCCATCTCCTTCGTGCACCCTAACTCCAGGAAAAGGGAAAGGTACTTTAAAGTCACCTTAGGTCCCCCTGGGAAGCAGGAGCACAGAAGGCTGTCAATGTGTTGAGGTAGAGCAGCTGAGAGGCTCTGGAGAGAGAGAGCTAAATGAATAGAAACTTGTTAAATGATGTGAGTTAATGAGAGCATTTTGGAATTAACCAGCTTCCATGACTTTAAATAAAACCCCAATGTCATTTTAAATTAGATTTTGTACATTTTTGAAACCTTTTTTTTTTTTTTTTTTTCCGTGAGGTGCATTGGTGGGAAGAGGGAAACATTAAAGTTTAACCTCCTCAACCCACTAGGGGTGGAATATTGGTATTTTTCCAATGGATTCAGAAATAAGGGAACAGTGGCAAGAGCCAAGAGATTTTCCAGGAGATGGGGAGTCACTCAGCCATGTCCCCACTTTTTGTGAGGGTGAGGAGCTGAATTTACAGCCAAGAACAGGAACATAGGTGGTGTGGCCACCATCCTCTGATCCTACAGTGCCACATCGGTCACCCCAGTCCTCTTTCTAGCCAGGAGGAGGACCCCAGTCCTCATTCCATCCACTTTTGCTCAGTGGATGGACACAGAGTGGTTTTGAAACCTTGCTGTGTGCCTTGTCCCAGTGCCTGGTTGTCAGCTGGCACTGGAATGGCTGCTCCTGGCATGGGCATACCTGGATTGCTCACTACCCTCCTTGATGGCACCCAGCAGCGGTGATAACTTCTAATTTTTTATTGTTATTGCTATTGCTATTTAGGCCAACTTCTGTTTTTTCAAAAGAAAGCCTCTCAAAGGCAATGTTTGGAAAATGAGGGAACATGCTTTGAAGGAAAATCAAGTCAGGAAGATCCCAACTAGTTCCCAGGTGAGCCTGGCTGATAAAAGAACTCAGTTCCTGTATCACACTTGTGCTGTAAGCCAGAAGAATTCTGGATATATTTTAAAAGGCAAATTTCAGCATCAATTTCATATTTACAGCAGCTCTGATTTTTTCAAGGCACCTTAGGAGAATGTTCCTGTGGGACAGGCACCAGCCAGGGACTGTGGTGGCTAAGGTTCAAATTTCTTGGTTTTTTACATGCTCATGAAGAGCCTTGTATTTTATAACTTCTGAAATACTCATGAAATTCCACTGCAAGGTCCTTGAAATTTATTTTTTTTTTCTTACTTCGTTTGTGTCGTACTTCGTTGCAGGTGCAAATTGGGGGTGTTGGCACTGAAGACCAGTGTGACATTAAAGGCTATGAGGATGTCCCTAGAAACAGATTCTATAAATATACTTCAGCCAAAGAGAATTTCAGACTGGTCTGGGTTGGAAGGGACCTTAAAGACCACCCAGTTCCAACCCCTGCCATGGTCAGGGACACCTTCCACTAGACCAGGATGCTCAGGGCCCCAAATATAATTAAATTTGCTCAGTGTGACTATTAGTTGCCCTTCTATGACACTTCACTTCTACAGAATGACTTTGTTAGGAAAGAGAACACCTGTGATGGTGGAGGGCAGGGAAAGTCCCAAAGGCATTCCTGAGTCATAATTAGCTTTGTGATGCATAAACACCCACCAAAAGCAGGCTCCAGCTCTCACCCAAAGAAACTGTTCTGGGAAAGAATCCAGCACCTTGAATAAAGAGTCTTCAAATCCCGGGGCCAGATCTTGGGTGTTAATGTTGGGCAGGACAGCCATAAAATGGGACTGAAAATTGTGCAGCCAGGACTGGGGAAAGAAGCTGTGAACAGGTCCCAAAATGGAGGAAGGAATGGGAAAGAAGGATGGGAAGTGGGACATGGGAAGTCCCACAGCTGTCCAGTGCTCACTCCAGGCTGCACCAACACAGAGCCACAGTAAACTTAGCACTAAGCCTCAGTTTAAAAATTCACAGAGCTTTTATATGATAATTACTGTTATTATAACTGGCCCATGAAATAAACACCTCTCCCAATTATGCCAAAGGCACGAGGTCCTTCAGAGACAGAAATCTCACAATAAGATTTACTTTCAGCATAACGATGTAGAGGGAGAGGGGTGCAAGATGAATAACAATAATATTATGGTACATATAATGTATGTTTTAATTAGCTAAAGGTAATCAAATGAGGTTTGTCACGATTATATTAAGGTCAGGTCTCCACATGGTTTCATCAACAGCATATTAAGACAAGGGAGGTGATGCCAAATTGGGGTTTAAACCTAATCAACATAATTAAACAAAGCAAGAACATGTGTTTAGAGCTACACCTATTTTACTGATCTCTCTATTTTAATTACTCTTGCAGAGTAAATATTAGGACCAAAATAACTCCTAATTAAATTTTTTCCATACAAACAGAAAACACAATCTTCTTTTAATTTGCTGTTTTTGTCGAATGGATGTACAATATCCAGATCTTTTGCAGGAGAAACCATTTCAAAAGTGTGCTCAAATTATGCTAAACAGCCTAATACATTCCAAAGTATTGACATACTGGCTTCAAATGTGTGGGAAACGGGAAACTACACTGGCCCAAAAAAGTCATGGGAAACCATAAAAACAAACTAAACATAATTTAAACTGATTGGATGCTTCCTTGCAAGAAGTTCTTAGTTTCTAAATACAAAATGTGGACATTGAAATGTGGTCAAGTTATGACTTAAATTAGAAAAACATGTTTTCTTAGGTTTCTATCTTGCAATATTTGGCACGACTCAGACACTGGGGAAAGAGTTATGTCAGTAACATTTCCAAAAGTGCCTAAGTGGCTTTGCCTGGAGTAACACTGAAGTGGGACTTTAGGCACTCAGAAGTCCAGAGGACGTGAGTTTGTAAGGGCTTACAAATGTCTAAAGCTGTCTAGGTGTGCAAAAAAAGGATATATGGGCATTTTAAAATTCATTAAGGTGCTTTTTAAATTAATGACCTGAAGGAGATGGCATCCCATCCAAGTCTAGTAGAAGATTGGACTTGATTATCTTGGAATTCTTTCCCAACCTTAATGATTCTATGATTATAGGATTCTACTCTGCATAAAAGACTAGCGATACTTTTTAAAGTACCAATATTTGGAATAAATCTAATATCCACTCAGGTGACCTGCTTCAAGCCTGATGTCTCAGATAGGATTTCTCTGAATTCAGTTCCAAAAGTAACAGCAGAATCAGGTTTGTAAACAGAAGTTGTAGATGAGGATTCCAAACTGGAGGCCTGTAGGTCCTCCTGGAACTTGTGATTAGAGGAGAAGCTGCTGTTCTGATGTACTCGAAATGTGTTTCACAGAGTCACGGAATCCCACAGTGGGTTGGGTGGGAAGGGATCTTAAAGCCCATCCTGTTCCTGGCAGGGCCACCTTCCACTATCCCAGGGTGCTCCAAGCCCCAGTGTCTAATGTGGCCTTCCTGTGGACACTGCCAGGGATCCAGGGGCAGCCACAGCTTCTCTGGGCACCCTGTGCCAGGGCCTGCCCACCCTCCCAGGGAACAATTCCTTCCCAATATCCCATCTATCCCTGCCCTCTGGCAGTGGAAAGCCATTCCCTGTGTCCTGTCCCTCCAGCCCTTGTCCCCAGTCCCTCTCCAGCTCTCCTGGAGCCCCTTTAGGCCCTGGAAGGGGCTCTGAGCTCTCCCTGGAGCCTTCTCTTCTCCAGGTGAGCACCCCCAGCTCTCCCAGCCTGGCTCAGAGGGTCTCCAGCCCCTGGAGAATCTCCATGGCCTCCTCTGGACTTGCTCCAACAGCTCCACATCCTTCCTGTGCTGAGAACCCCAGAGCTGGATTCAGTGCTCCAGGTGAGATCTCATGAGGGTCTAATAGAGGGGCAGAATCCCCCCCTCCCCTGCTGCCCACTCTGGGGGATCAGCCCAGTGCACAGAGGGATTTTGTGCCCAACCTCTCACCCACCAGCACCCCCAAATCCATCTCCCCACAGCTGCTCTCAATCCATTGAGAAAGACTAAAGCTGGTAATCACATTTTACTTCAAAAGAAAAGTAACTAAAACACGCACAAGGGCGGGGGCTTTTCTGTCCCTTGTCCCAACATAGCACAGCAAGAGTTAAAAATGTGGGAGCAAAAAGTACCCAAATCCTCCCAGAGCTCAGCCCCGGAACGATTCCATCGGAGCTGCCGCTGGCAAGCGCTGGCATGCGAAGGACCCCAAATGAGTTAAGAACTCTTCCACTCCATCATGAAGAATTGTTCTCTAGAGTAACTACCAGTGGGGAAATGCTTAAAACACTTACCATATGTGGCTAAGAAGGGTCTAATTTGTCCATTTGGAAATTTTGCCTCTTTTGAAAGGATAGTTAATTCCAAGTAATTTATTTCATAGATGAAGCTTTCTTCAGAGTGGTTAATATATCACCCTTGGTTGCCTGAACAATTAGAAATTGTCACCAAAGAAAAATGCCGCAGTTCATGTAAATAACTATTTACCTAAAGGAAATGGGAATCCACAAGAGTCAGCACACTTTAATGAGCCATGACAATAGGGAAAAAAAGAACAGCCAATGGTACAGTGGTTCTGCTAAAGCTGACATTGCTTATGGTAAAAATTGGCCAAAACAACTATTATTTGTGGGGATTTTTTTTCATGTCAGAAATAATGCAGCTTGAAATTTTCAACAGGCGACATGAGTCCAGACCATTTGTTACTTCTAATGGCCTAATTGTTCTCCTGGCAGAAATAAAAAATTAGGGCACTTATGTCATTTACCTAAATTTCTAATTAATGCAATGGTAATAGAGAAACTGGAGCAGAAGAAAGTGAGGGAAAAAAAATTAAGTTGGGTGAAAAATGTTTCTCTTGGCCTTTCTACAATTTGTCTTTGTTAACTTTCCTACGATCTTTCCCTCTTTAACAGCAGGTAGAGTGATCTCTGCAGAGATGTTCCAGAGTTTTCCAACTGGACTGAAGCATGCTGGGCATTGAAAAATATGATTTCTTCCACCTGAGCTATTGAACAGACGTGATAAAAACACCAACTGCAGCACAATGTCCTTTATGTTGCCTCGCAGGAATGTGCCATTAAAATGATGTTAGAAATATTCTTGAAAAGCAGCTGAAAAATCTGCACTTGGGGCTGCAATTCCATCCACAAGTTTTCCATTGCTCCTGTGTCCTGATGTCCAACTCATCCTGCAAAGCAAATCCTGGCTGGTGTGTGCCCTCATTAGGATGCAGGATGAAGGGAAATGCATCAAAATGCATAAACACACCTTAGAAATGCCTCTGAAAGTGTCTGGAAATCACTTTGTCCTGCAGCACTGGCAAGTGTCCACCATTTCCTCAATATTTATTGTTGGAATGACATGGAGGGCACTCAAAGTGATCTGTTTATGACCATCATCAAGGAATTTACACTCACTTCTTTGAAGGGATGCTACACTTTGATCTTGGCATCACTAATGCCATTAAAATATTATTAATGGGAAATGCACAAAAGCAGAAAATTTGGGAAATTTTAAAAGGAGTCCTAGAGAGGGTTTATCCAATGAGATTTCAAGGAAAGTTCAGATGGAGATGGGATCCCATTCCCAGCCATGCTCAGACCCACCTGTGCTTGTACCCTCAAATGTTAAAGAATTGAAGTTTCCTATTGCTTTACAAGACTCTTCTCATGGAAGAGATATTTGAGTATAGCTGTAATTAAACTGAGTAAAGTGCAAGTAAACCAAGTAAACATAGACATGTGCTAGTAAATTATTCCAATTTTTCTCCTAATGCCTGAGGTGCTTTCCTTAAGCACTAAATGGAAATAAAGAGAAGGCAAAACAAGTGCAAGGTCAGAAATTCAAACCTCCACCAAATGTGAGCTCAGGGTCACAGAGAAATGTCGAAGTCTGCTGGAGGTTCATCCTTGCAGTGGGTGAAAATTCTTTCCTGCTTCTGACCACATTTTAATCTGGGGAACCACCCCCCAAACATTCCCAGAAGATTTTCCCCTGCTTTTTTCTTCATAAAAACAATTTTTGCTTTAAAACAATGTGAATGCCTTACTCATCCATTACCGGAAGTATACAGGAGTTCCAAGGAGTAACCTTAGTGCCCTCACTAGAACAAAGCTGTGATATTTCCAGAGTTAACAGCAAACACTGATCCAGGAAGCCTTTATGTTCTGCCATCAACAAGCCCTCAACACCTCCAGGTCTGAGCCTGCATGGTGACTCCAGGAGGGTCCCACCAGTGCCCAGGCAGGCCTGGGAGCACCCCACGGGATGGTGCCACAGGGGTTCCCTCTTTCCCAGGCAGGCAGGAACATGAGCTGCTTCCCTAGCTCCACTCTCCCAGCTGGGTCTTACCATTCCCTCTGCAGTCTGGAAGCTGCCTTGGCACGAGCCAGGTACAAACACAAGGCTCACAATAGCACCGGGAACTGGCAGGAGCAGAACTCCAGCAGCACCAGCAAGTCCTGCTAAAATAAACATGTTACAGGCAAAGGTCATGATGCCTGTTAATATAAAGAGTGCGTCGTGTATAATGCATTCAAATGCCGGAGTGAGAGAGGGAGATAATATGATCCATTTGCCAGATTCCTCCTTTTAGTTGTAACACGAAGCCATTCTGGGCTGGAATGACCCAGAGATGATAATGAAGCGGATGATGATGCCATTGCCTGTGATAATGGTGTGACAGGGAGAATACCCTGGAAAACTGCACGAGCTGATAAGTGCAAAGGTATAAACAAACCCAAACAATATGGACTTACAGACATTAGCGCGGAACAAAAGAGAGGAGGAAAAGCAAAGCCAACTGATCAACATTAAAAAAATAAAAGACTTTGTAAGGGTGACTTTTTCGGGGATTTTTGGAATCGCAGCTCCCAAAACCGAGCCCTTCCCAGCTGGAACAACAGCCAAGTGTCTCATCCTGGGGAGGTGGGGGGGCACCTCTCCGTGCTCGGGAACAGTTTGTAGCAAACAGCCCGCGATATGAAAATGTATTTAATGCAATTAATAATTTAAGAAGTGAGAGCATGTGCTCTTGGAGAGTTAAATGCTTGTCAGAGTGATAGATGCACGCTTCAGCACCAATACATTTCGTACGAAGAGCAGAGGGATTTTGCAAACTTGTGTTGACCTTGGGTTGCGGTGGAGAGGAGGCAGATTGCGAAGGCAGGCCCGCGTACGGCGGGACTGCATCAGCTCGCAATTTACAGCCCTCTCCCCAATTAAAGGACTGTAAAAACATTAAAATTAATGCAGTCTTAACTCCAGAGCAGGCTCTACTTTCTTAATTAGTGCATAATTATTCAGTTTTTGATATCCTGGAAAATTATCACATGGAAATTATTTTAGGCACAGTAACAATAGCAAAAATCTCTCTACCCCCCCAACTCGATTAACATGTGGAAGTAATTAACACTTTATTACAGTGAAAATACTATTACTGCTAATGTTTAATGACTTTTGCCATTGCATCATAAGCAGGAAATTTAGAACACTACAGAGCAACGGTCTGCTATAAATACAGTCCAAAGATTATAAACCAGAGTCAGATGATTCGCACTAACAGCGTTTAAGACAGGGATATGACATACAATACGTTTCCAAAATGTCACAGGCAGGAAATATAATTTTCTTGATAAAGTCCACTCCACACAGCCAAGCAGGCAGTGCAATAACGCTGGATGCGTTCGGTGTAGGCAGCAGCGCTCGAGTCCTTGTAAAAGCCTGTTGTTAATCAAATTGAAACATAAAACCCCAAGCATAAAGTTATTTTCTCATAACAGTTTAATAGAAATTTCCAATCAAACAAAGGCCAAAAAGTGTTATTACAACATGAAGTTCCTTGTACAAACAACTTAAAATGAAGTAGGGGAAAGTTTCATGGGATTTATGGATTTCTTTATTTTCGTTATTTCGAGTAAATGTCTACTGTAGATCTCCTATAAATGTCTCGAGAAATTATGCGCCAGCTTTAGATGATTCACACTAACAGCAATTAAGATGCTGAGTCCACATAAGTGTCGAAGAGGTCAGTGCTCAGGAAATATCATTTCAGTTCAGCCGGTGTGATGGAGCCAAATGTGCCGGAGACAAAAGGAGACCAAAAGGGATGGAGACAGTTCTGCCTCGAGCTGGGCTGCTCCACGGCTGTGACAAGGGGACAACAGATGGGCAGAACTAGGGCGATGTTTAGGAAAACGTTTCACTATCAAAATGTAAATAGAGAATTGTGTTTAATATTCAGCACAGCCTTATGGAAATTCCCAAACAAACAACTGCGTAGAGCAAAGCAGTGCAAAGGATCTATAAAAAGAAAACCAAAACAAATATAGAAGGAAACAAATGGAAAACAAGGCTGACCCCGACGAACCTGTATAAAGTCACTCTTTGCTTGTTTGTTACTGTTTATGCTGTTGGGCTGAGAATTAATGAAGCTGAGCACTAATCACGATTCAACCCATGGAATTATTTTAAATTTTAATATTCTGTGTGCATAGCTCATTGGGCTTTCCCCTTTTAAATATTTTCCTTGATGCTTTAAAATGCATTCATTGATCTGGACCCGATTCACTGGCAAGTTAATACAGTTCATAAATTAAGGAACTCTTGTTTTAGAAACATTTCCTTGATCCATGGGCCATGGATATGGAGAGGAAGAATTTGGCATGAGGATGCTGAATATAAATTGCTCTTTTGGAAGGAACTCTTACCAGCCAATGTCTGGAGCCAGCAGGCAAGAAGAATTCACCTGAAGTGGACACAGCTCTTCACTCTGGGATTAACTTGTTGCAGTTGCAAATGAATCATGAAACCAGCTTTGGCAAAGCTGAGCCTGGACCTGCGCTGGAACCGAAATAATGTATGTGAAAAACCTGAACTGGATTATGAGGCCATCTGGAATGCATTGGCCGTCTGCATTAGGAGTAGCAGTTTCCTTGACAGAGGTTGTGAAATATTAGAATTCCTAATGGAAGAAATATGGCAGTGCAAAATGACACAAAAATCACACAACCTCATTCCCTGACACGGAACAGTGAAAATGCGAATCTTTCTCTCAAGGGTGCTCTATCAATCCTTTGCAAACAAGGCACTTCAGCAGGCAGAGGAGGGGCTGACAGGGCTTAACCCTTCCCCACCACCAGGCAGGACAAGAGCGAGCTTCCCTCTTTGGGGAGGCCAAAAATAGGGAGAAAGAATGGCAATCGTAAATCCGCATGGGAAACTCCTTCCAAAGCAGGGGTACCTCCAGCACAGGCATCCCAAGGAGCTGGATACCCCAGGGACAGACTCCTGCCACTCTCTCCCTCCTCTGGGTGATGTTCAGATGACTCTAACCCTGCTCCCTTGGCAATCATTATCTGTGGGTGATGCCAAAGGCCGGGAGGAGCCAATGAGCCTATGGACAGCAGCAACCAAACCATTGGGAGATCTGCAATTAACAGCAGAAATCATGGCAATATGCCCTTCAAAATATCTTATTTTTAAGATTTTTGTGTACACTTCAGAAGGCCTGACCCACAAGAACAGTTTGCTGCACTAACATTTCTGCCCTCTTGGTATTTACGTTCAAATTATGAACATTCTCCTGGTCATAATGATTTGCCAACAAAAATTCTAAGGCTGAGACCCTCCCAAAATACGTATTTGCACAGTTGGTGACATCCACTTAGGAACAGCTCTGCATTCTTCATGTTTTATTCTTAAAATCACCCTTTGTGCCCAGGTCAGCCGTCCTACACCACATTGCTGAATGTCTGCAGGGGTTTGGAAGCTGCAGAAATCTCCTGGCACATCTGATGGAATTTAATATGTCGTTTACTCATTGTTCAATAACAAACTTTGTTAATTTACACTGAGGAGTACGAAAGGCACCACAGCTTATCATATTTTCTGAGTCAGCTAGGAAATGATACAACAAAACAATAAACAATAAAAATAATCACAGATAATACTCTGAACAAAGCCATTTGGCCACTTGACTCAGCATCATTTACTTTAAACCAGGAGCTTATTCTAACTCCAGACAGGGAAAATTGGATAAATCCAAAGTTACCATTTTCATTATGCAGCATTAAATGACCCTCACTAGCACAGAGGAAAGGTTAGAGGAGCTTGGATGAACTGGCTGCACTTCTGCCAGGACTCCATAGCAGTGGCCAGGCCAGCGCTGCTCACCCTCGATATGGATTCACTGGAATCATCCTGGATAATATCCATCTCTAGAAGCACCTCCCTGGTTTAGGAACCCCCAACATTTTTGGTTTCAAGTGCTTTTTGAAATCCCAGCCCTTGTCTCCCTCATTGTCATTTATAAGGCGCACAAAGCTACTGTTTATTGCTACTTCCCTGCAGAAAAGGGAATAACTCCAAGATAGATTTTCTGTTTAGGAAATAGATCTGGGTTGAATTATTCAAAAAGGCTAACAATATCCAGCCCCAGAAAACCAAGGAAAGGCATAGAAGACTCCAGAGCTAAGGGGCTTTTATACAGCAGCCAATTGTTATGACTCCTTTTAATTAAATACAAATGAATTAATTGATATGAAGTACTGCTAGGCAATTATTTTGCTGACATTTTGTCTCTTTTGAGACACACTTGTTTACTTCATCTCTCATCTGCCAAATCCTACCACCATTCTGCACTATTTTAAACATATGTTTAAAGAGTTAAAGCCAAGTTTGTACTGTCAGAAACTTTTACATTAATTTCATATTTGTGTTAATGGTACTCACATTAGACCCAATAGTATTTACATTTTTTAATCCATCTCCCGTCCCTAGGCCATCATTGTACATGAGATATTGCATCTTAATGAATTTTTCTGGTTAAAGATTTTTAAATAAATGAATAAATAAATAAGTAATGAAACACTGATTTTTATCTCACTGTACACAAGTTTACTGGTTGATTTTTTTTTTCTTTCTGATTTGCAGTGAAATATTTTCATCATTTTCTAAAGATATGCATGAAAGTACAAAAATGATGGCTGGTTTTGGAACAAACCTCCAGCAGCAGCAGCCAGCAGTATATTAGCCTTTATACAGGAGGTAAAATTGAAGGGTTATCTAGAAAACCATAACTGACCCAAACAATTTTACATCCTCTGATTATTTGGGGGAATTGCTGAGCTCGAGTTTCTGCCTGACACATCCCCCAGCACACGTGTGTGACCCATTTTTTTAAGTCACAGCCATGTCCCCCGGTGGTTCCAACGTGCAGATGAGATCACAAGTGACTCGAACCCTTTAGACAGAAACAAGATGTGTTTCAGGAAAGCATCCACAGGACTTTTCCTCTGCTTTTGGTGTGGGATGGGCTCTGTGGCAGCCAGCAGCTCCTGAAAGCAGCAAGACCTGGAAGAACTGCTGGCTGTGAAGTGAGTTGTGGACATGCAGGACTCCAGGACACCCAGAAGTTGAGCCCCTACCTGTCAGGTCAGTAATAATGTTAGCTGGCAAGTTGTAGATCTGCCTATCTATGTGATACCTCTCTGTTGTGCACATGAAAATAAATATCAGGCTGGAGAGTAATTAATTTGCCGTTGGTGAACTAAATTAGCCCAGAGGAGCACAGGGAGCCTTCAGAGACAGGTAACCTGAACCTGCCCACACACATTTAAAGAGCAAAGCACTCAGAAATGCCAAGGCAATGGAAGTATTGGGATATCAGTCGTCTTCAAGTCACTATGTACATGTGGAACCCTGGGCTGAGAGCAGAGCAATTACTTCCATTAATGCAATTCTGTTCCTAAAAAAATGTTCCAGGTGGCCAGATAGGGTTTTCTACCCCAACATGGTAGAAAAGCACCACTGAGTAAAATCAGGTTAAAACCAACAGGATGTGCTGAAGATCTCCATATACCATAAAAATAATTAGTCTTTACAGCAAAAAAACCCCACATATTTTACTGATTTTTTTTTATCATAACTACGACGGTATTCCCATCTCTCACCATTAAAAAGTCATGGATTAAATTCACTAAATTGTGTAATTGCAGGAGATATGAAGGTACCTGCTTTCAATTGAACAAAGTTTACAGAATGAGTCACATTTTTCAGCCTCTTCAGCCTCCAAGTCTGGAGTTTTACTTTCTCTAAGAGGGGAGTTTTGGGTTTTCGTACAACCCTCAGATTTGGGACTCTGATATCCCTTGAGTGGGCCTGGTTTCTCTTAGGCAGTGGTTTGGGCTATCAGCAGCTCCCATAACTTTTGCCCCTGATCAAAGCACGTGGATGGACATGCACAAACAGGCCAGGGCACAGGGCCTCTGTTTTCCCTATTTACCTATCGCCCCACCAGACATTTCTGCACATTAATCATACTTAGAAGACTTAGCAAAAGGCATCAGTCACTTAACAAACTGTCCCAGATTTATCTGGAGGTAACAGATGACTGCTGACTATCTGGGCCTGCTACCCAGAGCTCCTGATGAAAGGCAGCGTGTGACCAAAGTTACACACACGGCAAGCCAGGCTGGGCACTGCTTTCAGCACCCCCAAAGCAAAGATATAGGAAGAGATGGGGGAATGGAAACTACACAGATATTCCCCCTCCTCTGCATCTCCCCAGGGACCTCTAACAATGACCGGCCCTTTGGAAACTTCAGGCACTAGTGATTCCTGCCACTGCCTGGAATGAATTGCTGGAGCGTGTCCAGGGAAAGGAACGGAGCTGGGGAAGGGGCTGGAGCCCCGGGAGCAGCTAAGGGAGCTGGGAAAGGTGCTCAGCCTGGAGAAAAGGAGGCTCAGGGGGGCCCTTGTGGCTCTGCACAACTCCCTGACAGGAGGGGGCAGCCGCGGTGGGGAGGGGAGGGGTCGGGCTCTGCTCCCAGGGACAGGAGAAGAGGAAATGGCCTCAAGTTGCATCAAAGGAGGTTTAGGTTGAAGATCAGAAAAAATTTCTTCCTAGAAAGGGTTGTCCAGCCCTGGCATAGGCGGCCTACAGCAGTGATAGAGCCACTATTCATGAAGGAAATGAAAATAGATGATGTGGCACTTGGGGACATGATTTAGTGGTGGAGCTGGCAGTATTAGGTGAATTGTTGGACTCAACACCTTAGAGATATTTTTCAACCTAAATGATCCCATGATTCTATGGGTAAAGGGAAGAGCAGTCTATGTGGATAATGCAGAGAACAGGGCAACTGCCCAGAGCTCCACCTCAGTGCTTCAGAGATGGTACCACAACATCTCTTGGGGTGCAAAGCATGGCCCCATGTCCTGCTTTGAAATAAAAATCCTTTCATGTGGTTGCCTTCTCCTGACCTGTGTCCCAACACCAAACCTGGCTGGATTACTTCCACCAGCTAAGCCAGCAGAGCAATTTCTTTGGCTCACCAGGAAAAAAAAAAAGCTGGTGTTTCTGAAGCTGAAATTTCATTGTGAGTCTCCTGAGATCCCACGCATGAATAATGAAATAATTGTGTGTCCTCACTCGTTGCTCCAGTGTGTTCCCATCCCTGCCAGCGCCGCTGCTGCTCCTGTTTTCATGGAGGCAGAATCCGCGGAGCCGATACTGACGGATGAATCATGGCCCAGCCCCAGTCCTGGCAATGGAAACCCTGTAATCATAACCGACAAGGGGGATGAAGTTTATCTCCCACTGAGACATCAGGAACACATTTCAGCCATTTCCTTTTTTTTTTTTTTTTAATTTAGCTCACCCCTTCCCACTTATGTTTCTTAAACCTTCTTGGCAAGAACAAGAGAAGCCCCATTTAATCCAACCATGGGCAGGAATTGCAAATTTCACTGCATGGATTCACAAATTAACTCCACAAGTTCACAAAATTTTATAGGACAGTGGTTCAGCACCGGAATTTTCTTCCCAGACACCCTTATGTTCCCAAGCACACGTTGCTGTCACACCCAAGAGCACGACAGTCCCGTTAATCAATCGTACCTTGGCACTGCAGCTTTATGTGTGTGTTCCAGGCCTTTACAATACAATAAAATTTACAGCTCGTATAATTAAGAATATGCCAGATTAAACAAATTAAAGCTAAGCCTTAAAAGCAAAAGCTCTATCAGATCAAGACATTATGCAGGAAAGAAATTTTAAATTCAAATCAACAATGTCTGAAGGTTCAGAACAAAAAAGCCGTATAGGAGTGGCTGAGAACTACTCCAAGACCTATTTCATAACCTCAAGGTACAATTCATGGCATGGGGCACCAGAAGGTTACAAAGAATAATTGAGTGCAAGGATTAGTTGGAGATTTGTGAGGAAGCCAACATGTTCCAGCAATGTTTAATTTTTTTTTTATACCATGAATGTAAAAAATAATAACTTGTCCTGAAATTTGCATTCATGAAAGGCTCTTTGCCTCTCTGGTGTATTCCTGGGAGTGAGAGCATGGAGCAGAGGAGAAGGGAAGCCCAAAGACCCAGAGGCAGTCCCCGGAAGGAACCCTCAGGAGGGATTTGGAGTCTCTCCACTCAGGTTTCTCTCTCTGCTTGGCTCTATCTTATGTTCTACTCCAGGAGCACTCCACAAATAACCCCAACTTTATTTAAGCATTGTGCAGTAGATGCATTTTGGGACGAGGGACAGTGCTCCAGCTGCAGGAGAGCAAAGTGGAACTGGAGTATTCAGCCTGTCTTCCACACCCCGATCATTTCATGGCCTCCTCTGACCTCCTCCAACAGGTCCTTCCTTCTGTTGGGCTCCACAGCTGGATGCAGTGATCCAGGTGGGATCTCAAGAAAACAGAGTAGAGAAGGAGAATCAGCTCCACTGACCTGCTGGCCACACTTATTCTGCTCCAGCCAAAGGTATCATTGCCTTTTTGGGTTGCAAGTGCATAGGTCATGTTGAATTTCTCATCCACTAACACCCCCAAGTCCTTCTCCTCAGGGCTGCTCTCAGTCCAGTCTCCTCCCAGCCTGTGCTTGGGCTTGGGATCGCCCTGACTCAGCTGCAGGACCTTGAACTCAGCCTCATTGACCTTCACGAGGTCCAGCCTGTCCAGGTCTCTCTGGACGCCCCACCTCTTCCCTCCACACAGCTCAGTGTCATTGGCAGACTGGTTGAAGGTGCATCAGTCCCACTGCCCATGTGACCAACAGAGGGGTCAAACAGCTCTGGTCCCAAACCTGACCCCTGAGGACACCACTTGGTCTCCACTTGGACATCAAAGCGTTCACCACAACCCTTTGAGTGTGACCATTCAGCCAATTCCATATCCACCAAGTGGTCCATCTGTCAAATCCATGAAGATAAAATTTCACAAGGTTCATGCCCCGGTTTTTTCCTTTATAGCATTTTGCCATTTTTCAGATAATAATTTTTTATTTTTACTCAGTTTCTCTTCTCCCACATCAGAAACAGACTTTTCTACAATGTAAAATATGAAGTTTTCAGGCTTTCCCCTCCCTGTCAGATTTTTCACAAGATAAGAATGTGGATGATAAAAAATACGAACACTTAGTCTTGGAATTCAACACTGAATATTATATTGTGTATCCCATCATATCAGACAGTAAAAAAAACGATTCTTGCTCCATGAAACAGGACACCAATGACAAAAATAAAGGGTTGCAAACACCACAACCCTGGATCTGTGCAGGAGATATTCCCCCTCCTGCTCACCATAATTTTTTGCACACAAAGTTCAATGAACAAAAAGTTTTGCACTGCTGCAAAATGACTCTGCTATAGATTTTTACAATCATCTGAGAAACTTATTTTAGAAAAGCTCCAAGGTCAGCAGCAATCTCCATTTTCCCATTTGTTCCCCAAAAGCTGTGCATGACATTGGCAATAGATATATATATTACTGAGTATCTATAAATATAAAAAATATTTGTTTCTGTTTTGAAATCATGTTTCATATGCAGTTTGTGCTCGATTTCAATAAGCATCTAATTAAGATAGATTTTTTTCATCCAGTGCTCTTGCAAATTCTATTTATTTAGCTGCTTCACATACTGCAGGCTATCAAAACTGCAAGTTCAGCAGAAAGAAATTTTCAGGCAAAAGGGGTGAAAGGGGGGACCAAGAAGAATGATAAATTTAAGTACAAATAAAGGAAGAATTCTGATGGTGTTTAAAGATGCACATTGCCAGTAGGTGTTTGGCACTTGGGGACATGGTGATGGTGAACATGGTGGTGGTGCTGGTTGAAGGTTGAGCTTGATGATCTTGGAGGTCTTTCCCAACCATAATGATTTTTTGTGATGCTATGATCACACCCCCACCTTTTATTTGTCGCTAAAGCATTTCCATCAGCCTGGTGCTAAATTGCTTCTGGATATCCCAACAGAGGATTTCAAAACAAAACCATTCCTTATTTCTACCCTTATTCACTCATTCAGACCCTCAATGGACTTTTCCCTCACTCCCCACTGGAAGGTGTGAGGGAGAAACAGCAAACCAAATTATGTGGACAATGGGATTTGCAAGTCCCTAACAGGCTTGGATAAAAAAACCCCAAGACCTGAATCTTAGATTTATGATGTTCCAGAACTGGCTTTTCTATTTTAGTTTGGGAATAGCGTTATGGAGACTTTGCGTTTGAACCACTGAATATTTGCATATGGCAAGTGTGAGTCATAAAAGGAAAAAATTAATTACTAATACTCAGCACGGTGTTGTCCTTGTGCACAAAACTAGAAATTCAACTAAATTTTCAGAACTTCCAAACCCTCTGAACTAATAATATTTCTGCTGTTTTATAACACCCAGGCCATTTTTCCCATCATTTAAACATAGAAAGAAAATGTCTTACTTCCATATTTAGCAGACTTGGAAAACCATTATCAATCATCAAAAATATGCATTAGACACATTTATTCCCCTGACAAATTTATGCCAGAGAACTGATAGACTTATTATAGAACCTCTTCCCACAACAACAAAAAAAATAATCTGTAGTTTCATGTGATTCACTCTCAGTCTTACAATTTGGGAAACAAAATCTTTATCCAACAGCACAGCCCTTGGAGCCAATATCTGAGAAAAAAATCTTTTCTCTGCTAAGTTCCCATATTGAAAATACTGTAAAGGTATTATCATCCACTATGACTATCTGAAACTCTAAAAAAGTAACTGTATTAAATGGATTTTTTTTAATCCCCGTATGTTCCAGTAATCAGCAAAGCAGATTTAAATCTGCTTTTTTCTATCACTATTAGGAGAGAAGAAGAGCCATAAAGCCCATCTTTTAAGGATTTAATTTATTACAAAAGTTTCACTATGGTTTTGTTTTCTGGAGTTGTTTTTTCTCCCATCTCTGCTCATCAGGATTTGCAATAATACACTTATTGTAGCTGATGTTGGGAATCCATCCTTCGTAATACTTCTTGAGATAATTGCAGCTTTTGACACACTCAATCGTGGGATCCTTCTAAACCATCTTGAAAAATATGTTGGTCTTTCAGGTTCGGTTATTCAGCAGTTCAAATCTTATTATAACCATCGGCTACAGTTTGTTAATATAATTTCTCCCCATTCCTCCTCTTACATTGTCATCTGGAGTCATCTGTTACAATGTCATCTGCAGTCCCACAGGGAGCTGCTCCTGGTTCCATGTGTTCCTTTATCTACCTGCTGCCTTTAGGAGCCACAGACCCCAACTACAGAGACGCGGGCTCTCTTATCACACTCCTGCTGACATCCAACACTTTAATTTTCCATTCCTTCTGCCTGTTTATTTGATCAATATTCTAATGCTTATCCCTCTCACTCAGCTACTTAGATGAGCACCAGTTAAAAAAAAAATAAAAATAAAAAAGAATGTTTTTTAAACATTTTTAAATTATACCCCAGACAGAGAGAGGCAAAACAAGTTTTTCATTACATACCTTTTCCACAGCCAGGTGATTCATATTACTGTGCTTTTCAATTCCAGAATTGCTTTATTTATTTATAAATTTCCACATATTTGAGCATGTAAAAATGCCCAACAATACGATAAACTAGAACCTATAAAAAAGGCATGAAGTAGAGAAAAAGAGCAAAGCAAAACAAAGCGAAAGGAAAATTCAGTTTGGAGTTGCAAACAAATTCCAGCAGCCAAATTTCTGACACTGCCTCTATATGATGGCACCAGAATCAACTTTAATTGATAATATCACCACACATTTCCCATAAAAGCCAACCAGGAGCTGATTTTCCAGACAAACTGGGGATCTGCAATTCCCACAGAGTTTGGTGGGCTACACCAAACACCTGGAGCTTCAAAAACCCAACCTAACTCTTGTTAACACAAATACTTCTCCTTCCTCCTATTTGGCAGTAAAAGATTAGCTGGAAAAAAACATCCTAGGGAGTAAGAAAGAGAAGTAGCCATCTCTTTTCTACCTGCAAATGGGCAATTTCTGATTTTCAGGGAGGGAAATTGTTGTGATGTTGTACAGAGTCCTTTTTCTGTTCTTCCAGTTTTATCTCGTGTTCTCAAATTGCCCTGGTTAAGTGAATCTCCCAGTCTGGAGAAAACAGATGGGATTGTCAACATCAAGCATCTTCTTAGGTAAATCTATTTTTACTTTCAAACCTATGAAGGACACAAAAAATTAAAAATAAAAAAATTAAAAATAAAAAGGAAGGATCTTTAGCCATTTCTTTAGGCAACTGCTGCCCACTTTTTTTCTTTTCCACCACCTTTTTGAGAGACATTTAACCCCATGTGTCTTTTAACCCCCTCAAACCCACAACCTGAGTTACCTTATTCATCTACTGCTCTGTTTGCCCAGAGCAGCTGTGGCTGCCCCTGGATCCCTGGCAGTGCCCAAGGCCAGGTTGGACACTGGGGCTTGGAGCAGCCTGGGACAGTGGGAGGTGTCCCTGCCATGGCAGGGAGGTGGGAATGGGATAGTCCTTAAGGTCCCTTCCAACCCAAACCATTCCATGCTCCATCCTCAATCCATGGAACAGGTGCTTCTAAACTCTGACACACTTTTAAAACCTGTTTTGCTGAAATTAGTCTTTTGTCAGCTTTATTTTGTTGTTACAAATATTTCCATTTTTCACAGTTTAATGATTCCATTTCATTCCCGTTCTCCTCTGCTGAGTACAGATTCAGTGGCACTCCTGGGAAGAAAAGCATAAAGAGGAAAAACTTATGGATTTGGTTTTTCATATGCATATTTATAAATCAAGCAGTTTAAAAGCAATATCTAAATAAAAAAGAGATCATAGACTCATGGAATGGTTTGGGTTGGAAGGCACATTGGAGATCATCCAGAGCCACCCCTGCCATGGCAGGGACACCTCCCACTGTCCCAGGGTGCTCCAAGCCCCAGTGTCCAACCTGGACTTCAAAATAAACATTGGGGCAGGAGACAGGTAAATTGAAGAAAAACTCTGTAACATTTTAAGGTTATTTCCTTTTATATCGCCAAATTCTCTCTTTATTTCAAACTCCCTAATTCTCACTAGGTTTTGAAAGTTTCTTGACAGAGCAAGATCTTTAATTATATGCAAGATTTTTGCATTCCATGTGGCTACAATACTGATATATTTAATTATTTTGTTTGACCATATCATGGTAAGGAAGGTTAAAAAATCAATGTAGCCACACACAACCTTCTCCAAACTGGATTTTAATCTTTTCCTGTTGATAGTGGTAGTTCTGTCACAAGGCAACCCTAATGCAAATTTAAAAATTAATGGATCAGGCATGAGACTAATTATTGTGGAAAAGGCCTGAACTGTGCCTTTTCCAAATAGACCAAAAAGATTGATGCAGAAATAACTCAAGTGGGCCCTACGAGCTTATTCAATAAGGGTCCACTCAAATTCCATCTGTGAACATTTGGTCGGCCCTTTTATGGCGATGAGGCCATTCCTCCAAGTCCAGATTAATTTTTGTGCACATCTGTACACTCACCTAATCCCTATCCACAGGCCACTCCAATTACAGCTAAAAGAACAAGTTTAAAATTGGGCAAATTTTAATCACAGTAAGTTCTGTCGGGTTATTTTAGAAAATCAAATCTATAAATTTTTTTTATTTTTTAATTTTTTTTAAATTTCCACCTCATTTCAAGAAGAAACTGGTCAGACTGGTGAACCTCCAGTGTTGCTCTCATGATTCTGATTTTTACTTGGATGCAGAACAATAGGAAGAAGAATCACTGGGCTTCTGGAGCTGTCTGAGTTCAGCATTCTGGTGCTGAAAGTATTCCATTGCACAAATCTGGAGTTTACCTGAAGATCAACAAGTAAATTACTGTTTTCAGGCTCTTATTCCGATCCCTGAATGCATACAATCAGCATCATTATTTTAAGCAAACAATTGCAAGGGCTTTAAATAAAAAATGCCGTGTGCAGAGCATTTACATTTTAAGCACAGCATATTAATAGGAAGGGAGAAGAGAAAGATGACAACGAGAAATGTCAGCTGGTTTAATCATACTTAATATGAAAAGACTGCTATAACTTTAAGAATGCAGCTTAGCTGACTTTGGAGCTTAGGTTTTTATTTTTCTGCTTTATAGCATGCTTCAAAACTACTTGGACAAATACAAAACAAGAATTACAGTGCACCATAAGTTATTTTAATATCCTGTAGTGGTGTATACTTCCAATGAAATCCCAAGACTATTATTAAGGTTCTGTGTTTGTGTGAAAATGTCA
Source organism: Orthonyx spaldingii (assembly GCA_013397795.1). Lineage (NCBI taxonomy): Eukaryota > Metazoa > Chordata > Aves > Passeriformes > Orthonychidae > Orthonyx > Orthonyx spaldingii. The sequence continues at coordinate 60,351 of VZTJ01005968.1, forward strand.
AGTTGTTTCGAGTGACTACATACTCTAAATTATATATAACTGTTACTTTATAGCTAATAGGCACTAAAATTACTTTAAAACAGAAATGTAAAGTTATATTTTCATCCTTTTTGACAGATAATAAAGCTTATTTATGAGATACATTTTCTCAAGTATTAAAATATATAATGTTTACAAAAAGATTAAAAATACCAATACTTGATATTTAAGCAGCAAACAGAGCCATCATGAAGATATTTTCCTGGATGTATCCAGCATGAAGCCAAAGAGATGATAATGCAATAATTTCACTCGTGAAAGTCATTTGTTAAACCAGTAAAAAACAAAAAAAGGCTGTGTCTCCAAATGAGATTGAGATGCCTTTCCTCTCGCTGCCCATCATTAAACTGCAGGTATGAAATCCTTGTGTGCATCTTCGAGATGAAACGATGCCACGCGACACCTCCCACCCTTTATTTCAAACTGCAGCCACTGAGCCACGGTGTTTAATTGCTTTGTTGTCGTGGCCCTGCCCGAGGAGGCCGAGGGAAAAAAAGTTACTCCTTTTTACAAGCACCATGGAAAGGGACCTGAGCACCAGAGTGATTTCTCCCCTTGTAAACTCCAGTTAGGATGGAGAATTTATGGAAGGGAAGATTGCTGCCGGCGTGATGTACACTTAAGTGCACACACCACCGCTAACCCGCCAATTACTCAAGGGCTCAAATAAAAAGGCTTCATATGCAAATTATCCTTGTTTATTCCTCCCGAGCACTTAGTAAATAAAAACATATAAACGTCGGGATCTATCTTGTTGTGTGAGAGGTGTGAGGGGCATCGGGCAGCGCTCATCCCGGGATGAAGGCGACGTTCCCGGAAGGTCGGGAGCTAATTGCCAGCCCTCTGCTGTGATTAGGATTGCCTCTTCTGCTGAGGGGCTGCGCCTAAATTTATGCTCCGTAGTTCTGCCGCTCTGCTCTACAATATTATGCCAAAGCATGAACAAAAGAAAATTACCCTGAAGCAATGGAGTGCCACAACGCATTGTCGCTATTAATCTTTTAGTAATGGCAATGCTAATTTGACATGATGCATAGTAATTTATTAATAGAAATATTTGAAGTCCTAAACTTGAAATATTCTGTGCGGGGAAGGAGGGCTCCGGAAGAGGGTCGGGGGATGCAAAGAATTTCACCTCCAAAGCGCCGCCTCGGCTTTGAGCCCCATCAGCACTAGCCGAAGACGTGCCCTGATGAGCTCTGAATGCTCTGACTTGAGGATCCAAACGGTTTTGTAACCCAAACGCCACCCACGAGCCGTGCAGGGCTCAGAGCCTCGCGCTGGGCACCAGCCTTGGCCAAGCTCCTCAATGCCACCGTGGCGGAGGACGGGGCGCGACCGCCTTGGCAGAGGCGATGGTTGCCAGGCGCTGGTCGGCAGGGGATGCTCCTGCACCAACCAGCTCGCTGTTTCCTGGCAGAGGGGGGCAGCTGGGGCGCAGACCCCGGGGCCCCGGGCCCCCCGCGCCGAGCCCGCTGCCCAGCCTTGGTCTCGGCAGGAGCGCGCAGCAGGCTGCTCCCGGGCATCGGCGCTCCTACAAACTGTTTGGCCGTGGTTATAAAAGGGCTAATCCGTGTTCACATCGCACGGGCTTTGTTCCTTCTCCCGAGCCATCATTAACTATTAATCGAGGGTGGGTTTCTTCAAAGGTCTGCTCCATTTGTTGTTTGCTCTTGGAAAACAGGAGCCCGTTTAGGATGCGGGAGAGCGCTGGGAAGGCAGAGATATTTGTAAACACTGTAATGATCATATTAAAAGAGTAAATGTGATTTAAAATAATAATAATAATAATAATAATAAAAACAATAAAAGGAAAAGGAAAGTGTGGGGTTTTTTACATCAGCTGGCCAGAAAACTACAGAAGAACTCCATGATTTGTTAGGAGAGTGGCACTGGAAAAACTGGGCAAGCCTTAAATTCCACCTGTCTGATTAATGTCAAGGTTACATTCGATCTACATTGGTAGCACACATGAATTTCATGTCCCCAGACCTTTGCAGGAGTCGATGGAACAAGAGCCATTATTTATTGGCAATAATGGCCACCAGCCAGGCTAGAACCTGGGACAATACATTAATAGCAGCGCCTTGTCTTGGGAAAATGAGGCCATTAATGCAGGTCACCTGCACTGCAGAGTGCAGACTGGACTCAGGTGGAAGCCATCAAAAACTTCTTCTCAAACTGGAAACAAGCAGAATTCAAACCTTGCTGCATCAATTAAGAGAAAATACTTGTTGGTCTTCTGTGGCCCATCGTTCCCAGCATCCTCTCAGGGTCTTTTCACCTTGACCACACCTGCCTTTGGTTTTTCTCAAGTTTCTTTTCAGATCTGATACAAAATGATAATCCTTTGTTTGGCTTGTTTGGGAATGGGAGATGTTTTAGTACATTTTAAAGTTAAGATCTTCTGGCAATGTATTGCTCCTTTCTCTTGCTCACAATTCTCTTTCACTGTAAACAACATTTTCAAAGTGCATTACTTCAGAATATTATTGGTACGTCTCCAAATCCAAGGCCAGAATCTTGCCCAGCAGATCCAAAGCAGCTGCTGAAAATTCATTTCCATGTGGAAACCATAACTCCTGACACCATCAGGAATGGAGCATCACCCACACCCCAAACAGGGTTGCTCTGTGCATTAGCATCACAGGTGGCATTGCATATTCCCACAGCTAAAACCAGTGAAAAATTCCCATTTATGTTCTGTCAGATTCTCCACACCCAAAGAGTGGGAGAGGCTTCTGTACCTTAGGCAGGACTTCGTTAGCACCACCCTGTTGGACGATTTATTTGTTTTTTAAGAAGTGTGAAGTGCCTGTGGATACTTTTTAACTTCAGACACTGGAAGACTTCATTTATAACCTGATACCTTATTACTTGACTTTCCTAAACTCTCTTTTCCTTTTGTTGTTTCAATTTATCTTATATCACCACTCAAGCTCGACAATGATAAAAAATAAAGGTGTTTTCTTTTGTCATGTAGAAAATGTGATTCATTCGTTGTCTTTAACAGGCCTTCAGACCACCAGACATATGTTCAATGTTTGCCAGCAATAAAAAAACCCCAACAACAGCAGCTAAACAAATATATATATTTGTAAGGATTATAAATCAGCACAAGTTATTCTGGCACTACTTTATATAAGACATTAGTGGGAGTATATTTGAAATATTGTGTGCAATTCTGGTCACTATATTACAGGCAGGACATTGCGGAGATTGAAAAGGTGCAGTGGAGGGCAACCAAAATGATTCAGGATTTGGGAGCTATGAATGATGAAGACAAATTAGCTGGATCCAGGCTGTGTTACTTAAGGACTCGGTTCTGGCGGGCTCCAGGGGAGTCCTGCTTGGGCGCCCCTCCGAGGATGCTTCCCCAGCCCTGGAAACCCCCCAGGACAGCGGGAGAACGGGAGCTTCTCGCACAGCTACGGCTCAACGAGGAATAAGTGGACTCGCAGCTACAAGTTGCTGGGGTAGTAAATAATTCAGAAGCATGAAAAAACTGACAGGGAGGAAATTATCCATCCATTCATGTACTGAATTTAAGATTAGAGGAGCTAAAAAACGCTGCACATAAAGTAGTGCTAAAAGCAAAATATTGCCTTTCAGTAAGGAAAGCGTATTTTTTCTAACTTTTTCCCTAAGATGGGGAAAATGAAAGGCTCCTTTTTGCACCTGCAAAAAAATGACTTCTGCAGCTAAAAATAAAAAAAAAAGGCTGTATACAAGAGTGGAGGGGGATGTGAAGGTGAAAGGGTAAATTCTGTTCATTGCAAGACATGCTGCTGACCTGGAGGTTGTCGGTACAACCGCGCCACAGGGACACCGTGCCAGGGCTGCACGGATGACCCAGCAAAGAAAACTTCTCCTGGAGAGAAAAACAGTCAGAAGCAATCCCTTGTTCTCAACTAACTGAAGGAAAGGCAGTAAATCCCAGAATTAGATGCATTCCATGTATCTTTTCCCTTCCTTTTGTTCTGGAGCTTGGATAGATGTCCAAGCAGCAAGGAGAGCTCAGTCCGATTAAAATAGAGAAGGAAGGGGAAATGCTAACAGAAAAATGTCTGTGGCTTTGGTTATTTACTAGAGAGAAATGTCCCTCACTTCATTCTAAGGACAGTTTATTCATGCCACCTGCTCAGGCATAAGGGCCCCAGGAAGTAACAGTTTAATGGAATGTGACAGGTGGTTGGAATTCCTCTAAAATACCTTTATTCCTTTTTTTTTTAAAGGCATGGGAAATATGCATGAATGTTTGTTTATAGGATCACAGAATCCTAGAATGGTTTGGGTTGGAAGGGATCTTAAAGATCACCCAATTCCACCCTTGCCATGGCAGGGACGCCTCCCACTGTCCCAGGCTGCTCCCAGCCCCAGTGTCCAACCTGGCCTTGGGCACTGCCAGGGATCCAGGGGCAGCCACAGCTTCTCTGGGCACCCTGTGCCAGGGCCTCCCCACCCTCCCAGGGAACAATTCCTTCCCAATATCCCATCCATCCCTGCCCTCTGGCAGTGGGAAGCCATTCCCTGTGTCCTGTCCCTCCAGCCCTTGTCCCCAGTCCCTCTCCAGCTCTTCTTGAGCCCCTTTAGGCCTTGGAAGGGGCTCTGAAGTCTCTCTGGAGCCTTCTCCTCTCCAGGTGAGCCCCCCCAGCTCTCCCAGCCTGGCTCAGAGGGGCTCCAGTCCTCGAAGCACCTCCGTGGCCTCCTCTGGACTCGCTCCAAGAGCTCCACATCCCTGCCGTGCTGGGAAGCCCAGAGCTGGCTGCAGTGCTGCAGGTTGGGTGTCACCACAGTGGAACAGGAGGGGACAATCACTTCCCCTGACATGCTGTGTTGTCCCTCCAGCAGAAATGGGGGTGGTTGAAGTCTCTGCTGAGGACCAGGGCTGGTGACTGTGAAGCTGCTCCTGCCTGTGGAGGGTCTCATCCCATCACCCGGTTGGGCAGCCTGCAGCAGACCCCTCTGTACTGTCACCTGTCCCTTCTGCTCTGCCACGAACTCCCAGCCTGGAAAAGCACTCAAGGCTCTCCTTAATTAAGCACATTTCTATGCTGTTTCTGACACCTGACAGAGTACAAAGTGTTCCAATCTACCCTACACGGGGCAATCTCAGCTTCCTGCTGGCGGAGTCAGGTATCACTAAGGCCAGATCAATCCCGTGACTGATGTGCGGCAGAGGCCTAAGACATTTAAGGAAAATATCTGACTTCCGAGGGGATAAATATTCCACGTCTCGCTCCTGTGCACTACTCAAAATGCAGAAAAGAGAGCTCCCTGTGCTGGGAAATGGGAGGCAGGAGCCTGAGAAAAGAAAATGACTTGAAGGAGACGGGAGTGTGACCTCGGCGTTGGCCAGTTCAGGTAATTTTCACCCTCCAGCAGGACTGTGCCATGTCAGAGGCCAAATTGCAACCCATCTGGTCAGTGAGACTTGAAGCTCAGGAGATTTTGTGAAGAACAGAAAGATCCAAGAGCTCTATATATCTGTCAATGGCTAAATTACGTTATGGATGAGAATGGACTTCAGTTTGGGACAGTTCAGAGATCTTTAAGTGAAATTTTCCTACCTTGGCAACACCTGCTCAGCTCCAATTCTTTGGAGAAAACTACAGCTACAATTTTGAAGGCAAACAAATCCCATTTTTAAATACCACTTTATTTCCTCCTTTTTTTTTTCATGTAAGACAAGATAAATCCATCATCTCAGCCGTAGTCACTTTAAAATTTTGTATGTAAGACATCATTTATTTTCTTTACAGGGAGTTTTTCAGGAAGATGGATAAGGAATATTCATACCAATATTAACAGGAGCCAATACCCTAAAACATAGCCAGAAAACTGCATGGCTCAGCCCAGAAATTCCTGAAGTATTTAATAGACTCCAGGGATGGATGATCCTACCAGGATAAAAATGTTTCCCTCTCAAAACCTGAACCATTCTTAGGAAGAAGCTCTGTGGGAGCTTTTTTCCCTCCAAGATCTTTCATCCAATGGCTCATGTTCCTCTCTACCTGTAGGAAACACAAGGAAAGAGTCCATGATACAGTAAATGACCACTCGAGGGACTTTCCAGCCTAGCTGGAAGCCCATTTAGGAGAAACAAAATGTTCCTGCATCAGCTGTCCCAGGCTTTGCCAGTTGTACAACTTTCCAGCTTCCACCAGGAAGCTCATTTGACTTTGGTTTCCCTCTTCCAGACCAGAATTCCATAGGCAGAATTACTATGTATGCCATGGGTGAGACCCTGGAATCATTCAAACAAACCCAGCACACTGTAAAAGCAAATCAGTAATCTCATGTGATATTTAAAAACTAAACCATATTTAGGTAATGCTATTTAACTCATGTAATATGACAAATATATTTGAAGAGTATATATTTATACTGTGATCCATTGATTTTCACAACAGGGATGAATTAGCCTTGCCTCTCTTAAGCAAATAAAATAAACATTGTACTCAATCTTTAACTTTCAAGCTAAGCATGTTCCAGCTCCAACATTCCTGTTGCCTGCACAGCCAAATAGATTTATTCTCTGATGTCATTTTTCTCATGTCATTTTGGAATTTGATTGCAGCATATTTAAAATGTTGGTTGCAATCATAACAAAGTGCAGCATTTAAAATGCATTCAACACACACATTGTCCTTGCGGGGAACGGTTATTTGTCTCTGTCCTCTGAGGAGGAACATGGTATGATGAGCAAAACCTGGTGTAATAAAGAAGAATGATGTGGAAAACCCCACAGAAAGAATGGCTCTTTATTTCTTAAATTAAATATGTTTGGGGGTGTTAAATATCTTATCGGATACAGTTGGAACAAAACTGTTAGACAAATAAAGTCGTGCTTGCTATTCCATCCAACATACTGAACAAATACAGGAAAACCTTCCCATATGAATAATTGATAAAGGATTAAAACTGTTAAAAGCATATATTTTCCATGCACCAAGGGTACTTGTCTAATAGGTTTCCACTGTGATAAGCAAAGTACATCTCCTGCTTCATAATTTCAAGATAGTTTTCAATATTAAGAGAAGATTTTTTTTTTTGCTGTTCTTTGCAACATGAGTCATCCAGGTTCACTCTGCTTGGAGTAAAAGCAGAGGGAGAAATAAGCCATGGCTTTGGGAAGGGTGGCAAAGACAGAAAGGGAAAACACACATTGAGGAACAGACACTGAGGGAGCTCTGGGACACTGCAAATTACCCAGCACAGCTCTCAGTCCTGGCTGCGTGAATACTGTTCTCTGATAAAGTCAAAAATTGTACCTTTTGTCCTAAAGCATTCATAAATTTAATCCAATTTAATAAAAAGAAAATAAGTTTGTGACGAAAACACAGAAAATCACAGAATAGAAAGCCCTCTAAAACCAAACATTGCCCAGCACCTCCAAGGCCACCACTCACCAATATTCCAAAGTTCCACATCTGCAAGGCTTTTAAACTCCTCCAGGGATGGTGACTCCACTACTCCCCTGGACAGCCTGTGCCAGGGCTGGAAAACCTGTTCCATGATGAAATTTTCCCAAATATCCAACCTAAACCTCCTGTGGTTTTGAGGCCAGGAGAGAGCTGGCTGCTCTTCCACAGCAGAAGATGCCTCATTGTAGCTCCACTTCCTTATTGAAATCATACATGGGAAATACTCCCCTGGCCCCACACTCCACTGGATTTTATTCCACTATATCCAAAATTACTGTCTTTGTAGTAAAGCTTGGTTTTATTCTTTCGGTACCAAAACAGAAATGGTTGTGCTGGTCTCATAAGGCAGAAATAGATGTTTTCCCATAACCAGGCTTGGATACTGCTTTAAAACAGAAAAGCAGACAATCCTGGAGTGCCTGCTTTGATTAGCAAGATATTGCTCTGAATTTTGGGTTCATAGTTAACAGTAAAGAGGGTCACAACGATGCTGTTGTCTTAGTTAGTGAGTCCCACCTCTGAGTGTTCAGTTTGGGTGGTTTGACAATGAAAGGAGAACCGAAGGTCACAACTGGACAGGGATTTCACTGGGCAGACCTTCAGTTGTCCCAATGCTTAAACAACTTTTGGGGTCACCATTCCTGTGGCCATGGCTTTGTCTACAACCACTTTACTCTTCAAATAAGCCTAGAGCACCCAGGCAGAGGCAGCACAGATGATAACATCAGACTTGTTTGAACAGCCCACAGACACCATTTTTTTTTCCCCAGACTTCCATCAATTCCATAAAAGAACAATTCAGATGAGCTGGAAATGTGCAGGGCATTTTGAAAAGCAAATTAACAAAAATGTTTGGTGATCCTTCATCCAGCTTATGATGCTTAGGAAAACTTTCAAACTCATAGAGAAAATCACTCATGAGTCAACATTTTAATTGCTCATGTCTATGAAAAGGCGTTGGTGAAAATTTTCGTGGCCTTCTGGACTTTGAAGTGAGGTGTAGCCTGGAGCTGGGAGGAGCTGGGCTCTGAGGACACTGGAGCAAAGGATACCTGCCCTTGGCTTCCCAGGTTCCAAACTGGGAGCAGCAAGTGCACCCCAACTGATTTTAACTGCACTGACAAACTTCACATGGGAAAGCCTGTGGAAAGCCCAGCCCTAAAGGACAGAGCTCAGGATACAGGCAATTACGGCTGGACTTGATGATCTTGGAGATCTTTTCCAGCCTTAATGATTCTGCAAGGATTCTAATTCTGAAAAGCATTTGGGGTCAGCTTTGCTGGTTTCCTGCAAGTCCCTTCTTCTTACCCACACCAAGGGAAGTTCCACTGTCAGGACACACCCATAGGAGCTCCAACACCCCACATCTGCTGGAAGCACCCCAAGACTTTGGGAATAAATAAAACGTGCAGTGCCCCTTTAAAAATCCTAACTTGCCTTCCAAAACCAAAAAACAAAAAGTAACACAGGAACCTTCAACTCTGAATGTGTTTGTTGTGCACGAGTCATCCCACACTCCGAAAAGAGCTAATTTTTTTAGCATCCTTTGCTTTCAAAGCAAGCAACTAAATGCAGAAAAGTGGGGCCTCCCCAAGGGACTGCCTCCTCCCTGTGATGCACATCGCCTGCAGCTAACATGCAAGTAGGACAGACACAGAACTTGAAAATCCTCCACCGTACAGACGACTCCATGAAAGACAAAGAGAAGTGGTTGTTTGGCATGCAAAAACGGGCTCCTCGTCCCCGCCCGCGGCCGGGGGGGCTCCCCTGCAACTCTTCGTTAGTGGCAGCAGCAAATAATTTGTAAATAGAGCTCCAAAGAGATCTGCAAGGGCGCGAATAGGGAGGGATCAAAACTGGACGACCTTTAGCACTGGATATTTCAAATGCCAGGGAAAAGTGAGGCACTTGACGTGACCCAGCGTGGGGGGTTCTGTTGGGCTTTCTGGTGGCTGCTCACCCGAATTTGTCGGGGCAGAGTTTGTCTGTCCACAGCACCACAGCTCATTTCCTCCCCAGACTTACATTACATAACCACTTGCTACAAGGAAGGCTTTTAAAAAGACAGGGGAAAGAGGACGAGGGAGTAAAAGAAAGAAAATAAAAAGCCCTGGTACAAAATATATGCAGAATTTGTTTTCCAATGAAGGTCTAATAGGGCTACCTCTTAAGTCTGGATATGTAAAAAATTGCCCTTTTCACAGCTGATAAAATACAAATTAATCCTTAGAGGATTTAATATGTGCCTATTTATTACTTTCAAGTATGAAAGTACTGCTGCAATTAATATAGCCAGCACTCCTGGATGCGCTGCTCCGTGGCATTGTCTTTGAAACAAGAAATATATGCAAAGCTTTTATATACAGAGATATGTACAGAAACACACACACACACACAAAATGAATAGATTTCTCCTTAAAATCTGCAAAAGCAAGTGTTGATGCCGTGCTGTTTCAAAGGCTGAGCATCCAGCGTGCCTCTGTTGTTCCACTGCTGCTGGAGTCCATGTGAACTCCAAAGCTTTAAATTAAGGTGTCTTATGGGTTTATTCTGAGCAGTGTAAACATTTTAAAAATACAGAAACATTTTTCTCTCTCTTCACAGATTAATGTTTGTTTAACCTCCAATCTTCTATTTTTTATTATTTTTATTTTTATTTTTTCAAAGTAATGTTCCATTTATTTCCTTGTCTTTCTGAAATTAACTCTTGGCATGCCAACCCCAAATTCCTAGTTAAACCACTTGTGCCTATCTTCAGACAGCAGAGTTGTCATTTTAGAAATTTCTGACTCAATTCACTGAAAAAAATATTCTTTACTTGCCTACTCCTATGCACATATATTTATTTTTTCCATCTATTTAGCATATATTGTCCAGGAGACAAGTTTCTGGTACTTTGCACACTTTAAACATTGCTGACTTTGAAGTGAAAGTGAAAGGGATCCATATTATAATGATAATTTTTGAGGGCAATATTCAAAAATTCTTATTACTGGTGCAGATATGTAAGATATGTATGCATGTGCATGCTTGTCACTCTCATATATATAAATATATATGTGTGTTTGTACATATATGGATTTAAATAATAATAATAATAATAACCTTCAGGTCATTTCTTTATCTGCCACAGCTTCAAAATTTTTTTGGCGGAAAGGGAGAAATGAAAATGATTCCATTTTTATCCTTCAGTAATGAATCCCCCAAATTACCATAAGCCTTGTTCTTTAAGTTCAGGCTAATGAGTCCCATTTTATTCATATTTTTTGAAGGGTTGACTTTGTGTTTGATAGTCTCCCTTTGTTTATTCATCACCAAAGTCTATATAATTTCCTGCGTTGTCCCACGTTTATTTACAATCTCTCCAGCAATATTTATTTAGGGTAAAAGACCACCTTGGCAGGAGAGGAGGAGAGCAGCTCTCCTGCATTCCACTGCCTCTCCCGTCCCATCTCAGCCCATGGAGCTCTTTTGACAGACAGCATGAAAAAAAATCTGCATAAGGAAAAGTAACTGACAGCTGGGGTCAGACTCTCTCTGTTTAATGACACTGCCAGTTACACATTTCGAATTGTTTAAATATGAGTCTACAGCTTCAACGATCATCATCTCACTGGTTCCACTTTTCATACCCAACAGCCAGGAAAGTGACACGTAATTACACACTTACTGATGGTATCGCCGGGGCCGATAATTAAAACTGCCACGGGAGGATTGCTATTGCGAGGCTACAGCTGGGATGTTGTCAAGAGGTAGAAACTCCAGCAGCTTTTAACGCTATCTTCTTACAGGTGGACCACGGTGAAGGAATAGAAAGGCCTCAGCACATCATTCACAATGTCTCGCACAAATGAAGAAAATCTATTAACAATCCAATAAGTGAAATACAAACACGCTGACCCAAGGGTTAAACTGTCTGCGTGGATGCCGCCATGCCACATTGTTCTTTTTTTTTTTCTTCCTTTTCGGATGTGTTTACAGAAAAAAACCCCAAAACCCTGCTGGAATATTTTGCCACCTTTGGTAGCACAAAGGGAGGTTGGGTGGGCAGCGCAGGAACGAGCCCTGTTTACTTCCAATGAGCTCGATCAGTAACTGAACTCAGGGACAAGGCACGAACGAGCTGCCAAAGATAAACATGGGCGAAAACACGGGAAGACCTCGTTTTGCACGGCAGATTTTGTTCAATAGGGGTTTGTGTCCTGCCTTGGCAAAAACAGAGCAGAGGAATGATGGACTGGCAAGGCAAAGCCAGAGAAATTGGCACAGCCAAGGGAACGGAGCACCCAATGGACAGCCCAAACGTGGCCGAGGTTTGCCACTGGTTTGATGCTTCACCATTGGTAAACCATCCCTCATTTTCCTCTGTTTCTCCTCTGATTAAATAAAGATTAAAATATGAGCAGATTATGAGGGAATTACTCTCTGCGTAGTACTTGGTAGTGGCTTTATTTCAGATTTTCCCGGCACACTTATGATCTTTACAGAAACGACGTCGGAGAAGGAATGCAGGTGACAGCCTGACCTTACAGGGCTGGCAACCACTGCCAGCACCAACTCCACTGGCAGTTTGCTCCTGCCAGGCCCCTCACACACAGCCATGGACAGCCGGGATTCACTGGGACCTGGGCTCTGAGCCATCCTGGGCTGAGGTGAAGTTTTTGGCACAAGAGCAGCTCCACGTTTGCAGGTTTGATCCCCAGCCGCTCAACTCATCCATCTCCCGGGCTTCAGCTGGGCTGTGGCCAAGGCAGCCTCATCTCCAGGCTTTCCACTCAGCCCCTCTGGCTCCAGAAGAGATGTGTGCTCCCACCTGCCAGGCACAGGCAGCTCCTTCATACTCCTACAGCCACAGGAACTCTCCTGGCACGCCGCACGAGCTCTTTCCTGCTGTTCCTGGCCAGTGTCCCCTTTCTGCCTGCATGAAATGTCCCCAGCAATCTCAGAAGCAATAACCAGGACATGTATCCCCAGGCAGCCTCAGCAAGCCTCTCCCAGTTGGCCTTGGTGAACTTATAGATGCAGAGAAAGCCTAGAAGAGGAGGCAGCGAGTCAAAAGGGTGAATCCTCAAATGCCAGAGGAGTGAGGCAGGTATGAATCCCTGAATCACTGAGGCTGGAAAAGACCTTCGAGATCATCAAACCCAACCTGTGCCCGATGCCCACCTTGTCATCAACCCAGGGCACTGAGTGCCACGTCCAGGCCTTCCTTGGACCCCCAGGGTTGGGGAATCCACCCTGGGCAGCCCCTTCCAAAGGCTGACAACCCTTGCCATGATGAAATTCTTCCTGATGTCCAACCTCAAGTTCCCCTGGTGCAGCCTGAGGCCATTTTCTCTCATGCTGTTGGCTTGTTCTTCTTCTTTTCCTCTCTGCAACCATTCCTGGACAGAAATGCCACATACCCCTATTGCAGCATGTTGCATAACAAAAAGAAAAAAACCCCAAACAACTTCTGCTTCTGAACGGCTGCTAAATTATCACTTTTTTTTTTCTTCTTTTTATGGCAGTCCAGAAGGTTTTCTCCTCATCCCAATGTGCCAATCCCATTGCCTGCATCTAAATGGTATTTCTTGACCCTTCCCATGCTCGAGACTGTTTGCCTAAAATCTAGGTGTCCTTTGCCATTGAATTATCCAATTCTTAAGTAAAGTGCACAATCTTTCTAAGACTTCAGAAATTAAGTTCTTTAAAATACTCATTTAATTTCCCTGAGCTGATTTATATTTTAAGCATCAGTGTTGTATATTTAATTTTGGGAACTTATAAAATATTTCTACTGAAACGTTTGCTGGGAATTTCTAAGTTTCAGGCCACTTTGGGTATTTTGGAAAATTAGATTAGTAAAGAACCTTGAACAATTTAAGTGCTATAAAACATATTTAACTAGAAATTATGACAGAACTAAGCACAGTTCTCTGTGATTTGAGTATTTGCCAGTGAAACAGTCACACAAGTCCAGCTGTTATTAATGTTGAGTGCTGCAAACTACTGAAATCAACATTAATATTTTTTTCTAGACATTGTCCCTCTGTTTCTGAATTTCAGTTTCTTTTTTAATGCTTAGTAAGCTATTATTATTATAAAGTATTAAAATAATTTTAAGGAATATATATTGCCTTCCTTCATTGAAGGTTCCCATCTATAATGAGTAAAAATATAATTATAAATAATATCTCTTAAGGATTTTACACTGCCATGAGCAAGGCAATACCCTGTAAAAACATACAAGCAGCAGTCAAATCATCTGTATTTCAATATATTTATATTTATTTAAAATACTTCTCTTTTCCTGGAAATTTAGCAGCTGAAACTCAACCCTGTTGAGCTGAAAGGATGATTTACAATCACCTTAAGCAGCAGCATCATTTCACGCTGCAGCACCTTTGCTAACACAACAAAGTTGCATTTTCCTTAAACAAAAGTGCTCAGGTTTGGTTTTTTTTTTATTTTAAACAAATATTTGCTCACCAACCTGTGTTGGCTACAGATAAATGTTATTCTGCAGGGTAAATGTTATTCTGTGGGATAAATGAGGCAGATTTCCCCCTCTCCAAGGACAGGGAGGCACCTGGACGCTTTCACACACGCAGGTAACAGGTAAACAGTGAATGTTGTAACAGACAGAGTGAATGTGAATCCTGGACACATCCAGGGATCACTGAAACTGGCACAGCCCCACCGAGTGTTTTGGCGTCCTCACCTGGTCCACTGAAAATCATCAAACCCTGGTTCCATAGGATTATGGAATTACAGGATGGTTTGGGTTGGAACGGACCTTAAAGTCCATCCCATTCCACCCCTACCGTGGGCAGGGACACCTTCCACTGAACCAGGTTGCTCCAAGCCCTGTCCAACCTGCCCTGATGTAGCAGCCACACCTTCAGAGGGAAGAATTTTTTCCCAATATCCCATCTAACCCTCCATCAGTTTGAAGCCATTCCCCCTTGTCCTGCGACTCCATGCCACTGTGAACTTTCAAAAATTATTTCATCTACAATCCATATGCAGGCTGCTTGCACTGCATATGGAAAAATGTCATCAACTGGGGTCTTTCCAGGCTGAAAGAGTCTAAGAATATAGACTCTCTATAGACTCTAGTCTAAGAATATAGACTGCTCTGGATGGCACCAAAGCATTCTTGCAAGAGGAAAAACTGTGCACCACCACCCTAGTTCTTCAGTGGCTCTTCACAGACCGTACCTGAAAAATGACACGGCGGAAACAGCTCAGATTGAGTTTCCCAGTCTGGAACACACCTAATTCACACTAGAATGAGGAATGACAGTGGTGAGTCATTTTGTGTAAGGTACCAGCACATCTGGAGAGGTGGCACTGTGCAAACATGACAAGGGGCAGGCACAGCCACTCCAGCAACACTGCCTGTGCTGCCACGAGGAAAGTCTGGGAGGAGCCTAAATCACTGCAGCAGGAAGAGAGAGAAGGAAGGGAGGTGAGGAGAGAAGGGAAGAAAAACGTATGGATCAGCTGTGGGTAGACTCCATCATAATTAAGGATAAACTCTGATAAACAAGATTTGAAAAATACTATTAAGGTTTTTAATTGCATATTTTAAGATAGTGTAAGCAAAACTATTCCAATTGGATATTTTACAGTATTCCTGAGCAGTGAAATCTGAAAACTGATGGAAATGCAATTGTTAGAATCAAAGTAGAGCAAAGACAGATGAGAAAAAATAGTCTTGGAGGAGTGAGAAAGATGTGGAAAAGGGGCTGCTCTGTATGGACAGAGATATCATGGAAAGGTCAGGCCGTCACCAGCCCAAATCAATGCTGCACTGTTGGGATGGTGCTGCCTTGGAGCAGTGCCAGTTTATAGATCCTGATGATCTCAGCCTCAGCTTCACTCACATTTGATTCTTGAGTCCAGAACCACACAAATTCAATAATCTTTTCCACAATTTCTGGGTGAAGTAGCCACACAGCACCAACAAAAAAAAAAAAAAGCCAACTTTGTTTCCCATTGGATTTAATTAGCAGCAGCACAGGCATGGACAGCAGAGCAGGAGCAGCCAGGGACATGGGAGCATTGCTTGGTGAACTTCCACCCAAGCCTTTGCCAACACATCTTCATCCCAACTGGCAACATCCAGAGCTCCAGCGCAGCCTGGGAGCCTCTGGAGCAGCATTGGCAGCCATGGAAGCTCTCGTGGAAGCAAGGCAGGGAGACTAAAAGTTCCCAAGTCCAATTTTCACTTGTGAATTGAACCTTGGCTCACACCCAGCTCTGCAGAGGTGAAGGATGACACAGTGCCCCGTGTGCCACCGAGGCTGGGCCACCCCCCACTAACGATGACCTGCCCACCAACAGTGTCCTGCTCATTAATGATGTCCTGCTCACTGATGATGTCCTGCTCACTAATGATGTCCTGCTCACTGCACAAGCCTGGGGCTGAGCTGAGGGACACAATCACAGCCAAGAGGAGCCGTATCCCATCCTGACACTGAGCTCAACACTTCCCAAAAACCCACAGAGCTTTCAGGTGCCACTTCAAATCTGTCCTAGAATTCCCACCTGTGTTTGGTGGAAGCCCATCCAAGATCAGCCTCTGAAAACTCAGATTTAGAGACACAGCCCAACATGAACCTGTCTAAATATGTTGATCCTGGTGCAAATTGGAGGTTCTTTGGTGGGTGTCTCAAGGATTAGAGAGCAACCCTCCATGGCTGTGAGGCTTTTTTTCTGACCCTGTGCAAGTGTTAAAGCTCAGCACATTTCCTGCTTTCTTAATATAGCAATTATTCTCCAGCTTGTCCATGGATCTCAGAGGATGAGCAATAATAAACACACCCTCACCCTTCAGCCCATAAATATCAGCTCCTTCCCAGTCCCTGGCTTAGAGGTGGACCTCAGAAAGAGCAGGTAATTCTGCTCTGCTGTCATCTGTATCATATCCACCATGTGCCAAACACTGCAGCAGCACCAGAGGATATTTTATTAGCTGATAAGCTGGACTGCTATTCACTGAGGAAGAAGATTATCAAACAAATTACACTGAGAACCAATAATAGGGGAAAGGTTAATGATTTCTGTAAGCCACCGAATTCACCCGCCCCTGTAGTTTACTAAGAAAATTAGGGTTTCTTCATGCTGAGCTTGTGGGAACACTTTACCCATATTTCAACCCTTCTTTCCTCTGAGATCTTGGACATCACTGCTTTCTTGCTGGAGAATTTACATTAAGAACAATTATAAAACAAAAATATACCACCATTCAGGAAAATATACAACTTCTTATCAGAGGGATGTGGATGTTCTTCTTGCCAGTCTACAGACATGGAGATTAAATTTCAGAGAGAGATTTATTTTGTGCTATTGTCCTGTTATTCACCAGAGGATTGTGCAATGCAAGTAATCTGATCAGAATAATGCATAGGGACATATTTCAGAAAACCAATAATTGTGGTAACGTTGAGCTCTGCTAGGTGCCAAAATAAAGTCCAAAATCACTCTCCCTCTTTTCCACAATTCCTTAATCATGGCATCATAATGTGCTGCTCTGTTGTCCATTAAAGCCACAAGCTTGAAGTAATCAATGCTGGACATTTGGAGATTTATTGTAATTTTAGATCTACAGCACTTTTGCCAGCTGAAAAGCAAAATTATAGTTTATAGGTGTGCCATATCTTACATTTTACAGCTCTTGCTTCTTTAAGCCAGCCTGGTGCGGGTTTTTCTTGTTGGCTTGAGGTTTTTTTTCCTTTCCACCTGAGTGCTGCAGGCTTTTTTATGATGTTAGGAAGCAGTTAAGGCAAACAACAGAAAAAATTACTAAAACTGACTGTATTTAAATTCTGTTTACTTCCTTAACCTTTTGACTTACCTATACAAAAAGTAATCTTTCATAAACAAGTCCCAAACAAAATCATTGCCTATTTTACTTTCCTTAAACCCTTGTGGAATAAGCAGAAATTGTAACAAGATCCTTTTGACCGTTTTTTATTCCGCTCATATTTGCAATGATTTTATAACTGATGCTTGCTTTTCCTCTCCACATTATCACAATCAGTGCATCCTGGGATTAAAAACCATTTAGGGCCCAACTCTTAAAGAAACTCCCTACACAGCAGTATAATGAACACTGTTCCTTTTTATTGTTGCTGCCTTTATTGATATGCCAAAGACACTGCTAAGCTCAGTTCTCCCTCTAAAAACAAAGGACTGACCCACTTCCCTTCATGGCTCTGGTGCAGAGACAGCACAAAAGCTTTGGGGAAGGTAACCCTGAGACCCTACATGGCCAATGTGGGGCTGGGTCAAATGTTCCCTGTGTCTCAAGAGAAATGTTCATGAGTTTTCTTTCATTTCTAAGAATGTGTCTGCACAATTTATCAGGAAATCATAGAAGTATTGGGTTCGAAGGGACCTTTAAAGGTCACCCAGCCCAACCCCTCTGCGATGAGCAGGGACAACTTCCACCAGCCCANGCTTTGGGGAAGGTAACCCTGAGACCCTACATGGCCAATGTGGGGCTGGGTCAAATGTTCCCTGTGTCTCAAGAGAAATGTTCATGAGTTTTCTTTCATTTCTAAGAATGTGTCTGCACAATTTATCAGGAAATCATAGAAGTATTGGGTTCGAAGGGACCTTTAAAGGTCACCCAGCCCAACCCCTCTGCGATGAGCAGGGACAACTTCCACCAGCCCAGCTTGCTTGGGTTGTTTGAATGAATTCATCATTCCCTAATCAGTTGTTTGAGGGGTAGAGGGGCAAGCAATTAACCACCTTCCTTAGGAATCCATCCACATCCTGAATCCAGACCAGCTGGTGGCATCCCCCTGCTCCTGCTCCAGCCCTGGTGTTGCCAGATGAGGTTCTTCAACTCACCACTAAGGAACCATCCAAGTTCAGGGGATTGCTTCACTATGTTCTAAACGTCAAGTGATTACAGAAAACTGCTAAAGGTTATTCTGAATAATAATGGATTCACCAGGTGCTTGCACAGAATGAGCTTAATCCTGGCTTGGATGTTCCTGTGACCTGGAGACCAAAGCAGGGCTCACACGAGTGCACCCTCTGGAACTCAGTTTCATGGACATGCCAAGATCTGCTCATCATGAAGCATGGCAAAAAATTAATCCAATATTTTAGCCAGTATTGTGTAAACATGCAGCCCCTCACTTCTTACAGCACCTTTCAGCCAAGTGCAGCTCAAACCCATACGAATGAAGATTTCTTAACCCCTGCTGAAATATTAGAACTCCTGTGAAATACTGCACTGCTGGCACAGAAAGTAAATATGTGAGTCCCTGTTAGGAAACAGAGTGCAGAAAATAAGTTTGATTAATGTATTTTAGACAGGTGAATTATAGCTTAGCCCCATTGAAATGTGACCAGACACTTTGAAACTCTCCCTGGATCCCATTTGAGAGCACAAATGTTGACGTTTTACATTTCCTGGGAAAGGCAGGCACTCCAACAGCAAAGTTACTGGGAAAATCTGTTACCCAGTGACCAAGAAATGCCATTCCCTGCAGCAACTCCTATTTCTGTGGAAGGCACCACTTCCATAACCCCCTGGCAAAGTGCCAGTTAGTTTTCATGGAAGGAGAAGGTCTCAGCTCAAGTAACAGATCTCCCAAGCCAACAGGAACAGAACTAGAAACTCTGTAATTGGAGAACCTAGAAAGAAAAATTCCTAAGTAATTGCCTGTGCAAGCACCAAAATGGGAATGTTGTGTGTCACAAGACAAGGATATCACAAAATCCTGGAATCCTTGAGGCTGGAAAAGATCTCCAGGATCACTGAGTCCAACCAGTGCCTGATCCCCACCTTGTCCCCAGCCCAGAGCTCTGAGTGCCACGTCCAGGCCTTCCTTGGACACCTCCAGGGATGGGAACTCCAAACCTCCCTGGGCAGCCCCTTCCATTGCCTGACCACCCTTTCCATGGAGAAATTCCTCCTGATGTTCAACCTGTGACTCCCATGACGCAGCTTAAGGCCTTTTCCTCTTGTCCTGTCCCTGTTCCCTGGGAGCAGAGGCCGATCCCCACCTTGCTACAATCTCCTGTCGGGTACAATCGATCCAGCTAACAACTGATAGTCACAAAAGGAATGCAAAACCCTTCAAAAACAAAGCCATGAGGTCTTTTGTATTCCCAGAGCGACCCACAGGCTCTGATCTCCCACTCCTGCAGGGAAGGGGAATGTGGCCATTGATTTCAATGAGTGCAGGATCAAGACCGTAATGCTCGTAGCAGCCATACACATCAGTGTAAACCTATTTGTAACAGAACCTAAGGGCACATTTCATGCATGGTTGGGAGGAAAACCCACTCACAATGGAGGGCAGGAGTGTTCATGGAGAATTTATACTACAAAAGAAAAAGGAAAAACTTTCCTCTATGCCTCTATGTGAATTCATCAATTTAACTTACACTTAAATGGAAAATCGCTATACAGAGACCATAAAAACGTATTATGTTACCAATTGAATGGTTTACACAGCTGGCAAGCTCAGGGAAAACGTACCTTTTCACTATCCCCAGCCTGAGTGAAGCACATTATGAAGGATCCCATATATATCCTTAACTTTTGTACATGGCAATTCTCTTCGCATGTGCTCTCCTTACCCTAAATCAAGTGAGTGATGAGAAGAAGGATGAGCACAGGTAGAGAAAGGAAGGAGATGTAAAGAAAAAGAAAAGTGGAGAAGGAAAATAAAGAGAAAATAAAGTTAGGGATGAGGAAGAGACAGAAATGGAAAATAGAGCCAGAAAAGGGCAAGGTGTTTCTCAAGAGTCCAGGGTAACAAATGCATCTCAATAAAGGCAGGCTGCTCTAAAAGGAAAACAATTCACACATCTCACCTTCCTCACGTATATTCTAGTTCCACATGCCAGGAGGCAGGAGGGTAGGAACAGACCAGAAAACAGGGAAAACAAGACAAGGTGCTGGGCAGTACCTTGGCTCAGCCAGCTGTTTTCTGCGATAAATCCATTGCTTAGTGCTAAACCAGAGTATTTTATACCTATCTCCGTTCTCCGACTGCCACAGACAACAGATGACGGTGCTGGGAGGCTCCTCTGGAGCAGAGCTCAGTACATGCTGTGAGAAGGGACATTCCAAAATCCTCTTTTCCTGCTGCTTCTCCATACATCTGCAGGGAGGCAAACGAGGAGCTGTCACAGTGTGGCCTTGTATCCTCAGAGGTCGGTGTATGGAAGTCAGCTGTGGCTGGATCAGCACATGGCAAATCCAACAGTCTAACAACAAATTTCCACTCCCAGAACTGCTGATATAAACATACATAAAGCATGTCTGAGTGGGGAGGCCCTGGCACAGGGTGCCCAGAGAAGCTGTGGCTGTCCCTGGATCCCTGGCAGTGCCCAAGGCCAGGTTGGGCGGTGGGGTTTGGAGCAGCCTGGAACAGTGGAAGGTCTCCCTGACATGGCAGGGGTGGCACTGCATGGCTTTAAGGTCCCTTCCCACCCAAACCCCTCAATGATTCTGTGGTTTTATGTATGGACATGCCTGTATGCAGGAAGTGGGTTGTGCAAATGGAAGTTTCTCACATTATTTTGTCATAGTTTATTATTTTTATAAGCCAGTGTGCCACGTCCTAAAGCTCAGCAGTGGGGACACTGACGTGCAGCATGGGAACAAGCCCTGATCCATTCCTCTGCCGCTCCCTGGTCAGTGGGATCTGGCACAAACAGCACTCTTTGGATGTTCCACTAACTCAGATTCCTGCCAAACCCTGTCAGAATTAAAGTGCTGGTGACACATGGTGTCCCAACAATATCCCACACTCAGGCAATGCAAAGGACCTTGGCACAAAGGAGTTTTCCCCATCCCTGTCCTCTCCCTCACCAGTCAGGGGTCTGACCTCTCCAAAGTGTCAGATTTCAGTCCCCTCTAAAAATTTTTACAGCTCAGAAGTGCAAAGGGAGCAATGAAACTCTCACCTTTTAATACTGAGCTCCCCAACGGGGCTGCTGATCAGGGCAGGGGGTCCTTAGGAGGTTCTCTCCTTCGTGGTCCCCCTCCCTCCCCTTCCTCTCTCATTCCCATGTAAATATCCACTAATGCAAAGAACAAACATTCCACTCAACCTAAGCACAGGAAAAAAAATTAAGCATAGGAGATTTGGAAAGTGTCGTTATTTTTGTTCTAAATCCTTTGTGCAAAGTTTGATTGGTCTTTACTCATGAAAAACTCAAAAATTACTTCACTTTTTATTTCTCTTCTGGCTTCCTTCCCCCATAGAGTAGTTTGGTGGGTATTGAACAGCTCTGTCACAGGGATTACTGATGTTAATCAGGACCACACAGCCACATTACACAGAAGTTTTTGTAGGGACTATCCTAAGGAATATAAATTAACGGTGGAGATTGTTCTGCACTGCTGACTGCAGTGTTGGTTACTTTGTGTTAAGAAAACTGCACTGTGCAAATCCCAGGAGCTCCGAGAATGATGACAGGAATGATCAAAGGAAGGCTGGAAATCTATTTATTAATGAAATATAAAGAGATTGGTAGACAACAATTATACCTTAGAAGGAAGCCCATAAGAGAAGATGTGATGCAGTATAAAAAATACTGATCAGCACAGATGAGGCAGATCAAGAGCTTCAGACTCAAAGCACACAATCAATTAAACGCTCGCAAATTCAAAGCAGATGAAAAGAAATTTTGTGTTGCCCAACCTGAAACTGAGACAAATGAAGATTGTTGGGATCTGCGTGGCAGCAATACTCCAGGATGGATATTTATGTATCATGCAGGAGCTGGATCACTCCTTGCAAACTCTGGAAGGGGCATCACACAGCAATGCTTTGGCCGGAAGCCCGTCACCAACACTGTAACCAGAATAAGATTTAAAGGGAAGATAATTCCCCAAAGCCAGTGCTTTTTATGCCAGTGGTGGCCATGGAAGGACACGGAGCAGGGCTCAGGTGAGCAAGGTGAGGTGCAGCAGCTGGTGAAGTATCTCAGACACATTTACTGTGCGGTCGCAGCCACGCATTTTATGAAACACTGGCTGTCCCACAACGACATACTAAAATCACTTGGAAAAATCCCCATTAATTGTGTTGGGAGCCTGTGCTCATAATTATGACCCACCTGATCTCATTGACCCCAGAAATGACGCTGGCGGTAAAACGCCACGTTGGAAACGGCCGCATGTCGGGTTCTGCTCAACTCAAGCTGCCTGAGGAAGAGCCACATAAAAATGCTGTTAAAATAAACTTGGGTAGACAGAGACCTGGTGTAAACCAAGTGTAAACTCTGAGTGGATTTTTACTACAGACCCATAAACCTCGGAAAATAAAAGTTTGTGGAGGAAACTGAGAGAGACATTGATCATGGGGACACCGGGTGCTCCCAGGGTTTGCAGGCACTGGCTCTCCCCTGCAAATCTCACCTTCTTTTCCAAAGCTGTGCCTGCAAATGGCATTCCTGAAACTTCCTTACAGCCTCCTCCATCACAAAATTATTTCAGTCCTGGCACTCTTCCAGTCCCAGGCCACAGCCAGCAAGCCAATTCCTTCCCTCCACTTCTTTTTCTCATGTCCCCCAGGAAAACTTCATGGAAAAGACACAGTTTTAGTTGGTTGTAGCACATCAAGATCCCAAAATTGCTCCTAATTGTAACATTTGTAATTACTTCTAGCTGTTAATTTTTATAATGACTCTTCATGGTTCTGTTGACCAAAGGGAAAATTTTAATCCCAAATGTGCCCAGCTGTCAAAATTGCCATTACACGTCAAGTAAAAAAAAAGGCTTTTAAGAAGTCATGAAGTTTGCTTATTGAAAATTACAAATGAATATTTATTGTCAGGTTTCCATCGGAGATTGAAACCTTTTATTTAACACTGGCTGGAAGTGTAAATTATTCAAATGTTTACATTTGAATGCTGCTGGACTCCAATGATTCCATTTTCTGCAGTGTGTTGGTGGTAAGATAATGAAAAGCTTCATCAGAGGGTTGAGCAAACACCCAGCTGCAACTTTTCATGGCAATGGAAAAGGTTCGACTCAGGCAGCCCTGTGCTCCTGCGGAAACCCTTGCAGCCTTCCAGCACCTGAAAGGAGCCTACAAGGAAGCCAGAGAGAAATTTTACGAGGGCCTGGAGTGCCAGGAGAAGGGGGAATGGCTTCCCATTGCCAGAGGCTGGGGTTAGATGGGATGTTGGGAAGGAATTCCTCCCTGTGAGGGTGGTGAGGCCCTGGCACAGTTTGGCCAGGAAAAGAGTGATGCAGCTATAAAGGCGGGAAGCACACTTTGAGCTTGACTATTTGAAAGGTTTTTTAAGGACATGAAGGTGTTGAATGGAGAAAGCAGTGAAGTTTGGAGATTTTGCTGCTGGTTTTTTTTTTTTTTTTTTAATGTGATTTTATTTAAGAAATTGCAGAGAAGGTGACTCCATCACTGTTCTTCTCCAGGCAAACTCAGTCTCTCCGCTCTCCTTGAGAAATCCCTGCTCAGAAATGCCCTTGCACCAGCCAGCAGAGCAGGATCCAGAGGCAACACCAAATCCCAGGGAAGGCTGGAGGCCACCACATCCCTTCTCCAGCTGCCTCTCCCATCCCCACCCCGAGGCACTGGGAAATGCCCTGGCTCCAGCGCAGCTCAGAGAGGGCGAGCTGGGCTGGCTTGGGACACAGGTAATATTTGCTGCCTTAACTGAGATTTTTCTGAACTTCAGCCATTGCATTAGGTGGTTAATTATTCCCCCTCTCCAGGGTTTTCATGGGATATCCTGTTCCTGCATCCAGAGCCTACTATACAGGTGACAGGAGTTTCTTGTATTTAAAGAAAAAACAAAAAACACAAGCACTCAAGGAGAAAAATGTTTTTTAAACAGTTAAGACAATTTTTTCTACCTCATAAAGAACCAAAAAGAGGCAAAAGCCCAATTTTCCCACCATTCCAACCTCAGTTCCAGCCCTCACCTGTGTCACTCCCGTTAGGCACCGTCCAAAGCTCTGCAGCTGCCCTTGTATTTTCTGCCAGTATAATTTTTTTAAATACACAAATATTATACTCCAGGGCATGTTTTGCTGGGCCAACAATACATGCCTCACTTTTATTGTGAGGCACAAGCCCTTCGGTTTCATGTCTTTTGACCTCCCAAGAAATGTATTAATGACCCTATAAAGCTCTCTCTGGCACGTATTCATATTAATACAATATACTCCTTTGTTTTTTTATATTACATAATAAAAGGGGGGAGAGAGGGGGAAAAAAAGACAGTTGTTTCAATATCCTTCCACCACAGAACATAGTTCAGTGGGAAAATAAACCAACAACAGTGATCTGAAGAGGGGTAGATGAGATTCAGCTCGATTTTGGGCTTATTTCTATTCCTACTTATTCCTCTTGCTTTCAGTGGTGATTGCTCAATCCAAATTCCAGCTGCTGCTTTTGGATGCCTCCTACCCACTGAAGGAACCAGCAAATTCCACAGCAGCATCTGGGGTCAGCCACGGGGATGGGCCAAGGGAGCAGTTTTAGGTAACAACTTCCCCTCCCTCCACTTGGGTCACACTCCCAGGCACCACATTCAACCATTTGCTTTCAACCTGGAGTTAGGGAATGGCTCTGAAGGATTAGGGTGGAGCAAAGGAAAAGATCTGAGCCCTCAATGAGCACGTGTTTTGTGCCTTAAAAAATAAGTAAATTACAAAAATAATTGTGGAAGCAACTTCTGCCACAGGTTCCTTTAATTATTTTTTATTCCCAGAACAATTTAAATGAATTTACTGGAGGCTTATTCAACATTTGGGCTACTCCCTGATCCTGTGAGCACACTGGGAGTAAGTTTGGCTGTGATTGGTTTATTTTGCTCGGCCCGGGTTTTGTACCCACCCACATGGAACTCTATGTCCATGGACACCCTCCAGTGCTCCAATCCTGCTTTTTGACATAGTGGTTGTATTAAAAAACCTATCAAAACCTCATGTCTAACACTGCCAGGCCATTGTCAGTCTCCCATTAGCACAGTGGACATAAGCATCTATCACCCCTCACGGGTGGCACAACAGCTCAGCTCCGGGCAAAGTCAGCGATGATTTACGTCTAAGTGACACCAACAGAGTAAGTTTTAACTAATCTTTCAATTAATCCAAATTCTTGATAAAAAATCAGATTGTAAACTCAAAGTGAGCCTGCCAAAGGCTGTCCCAGACTGCTGAAGCAGATCACAGTGCTCCAAAACTACAAAACAACCGGAATAATGATTTTTTTACTGTTTGTAAGACAAATCAACCCTAATTTGGACTTCAGTGTCCTCAGGACTGCTACAACATGGGAAAGAAGGGCAAATCTGGCCTTGCTCCTACTTAACTCTGGGAATTTGTCCTCCTACTTTGAAAGGAAAAACATCACAGTTCATAAAGTGTGGCCTTTTTGTTAACATAGAACTACTTTTTTCCTTCTAACACTTCCAAAAACACACTTCAAAAGTTAATAGAAGTGATTTAGCCAACAGCTCTCTTGAAAGGAAGTCTCCAAGCTGAACTCCAAATTTTGATAAAGTGGAGAAAGTGTCACCCACAAAATAATAGAAAACACTCCACAAACCTCAAGCACACTAAGAGAGCATTTCCCAGCATTTTTAACTTCCTAGCAGCATCTTAGCTTTTGTTTATCTTTGATATTTAAGGCAAAATAGATGGGAATATTCATAATTAATAATGAGTAAACCAAGAGTTTAGGCTTTTTATTAATTTTTAAATTTAGAAAATTATTAAAAAACATGAAGCTGAAGTTATTTGGCAGGCGCCTTGCAATGCACATAAATAAATCTCTTTCAGCAAGTCCCCAAGGGTTTTAGGCAAAACTTTGTGAATGCCAAAGAGGAAATCTAAAAACAATTTCTGGCTTGGTAGTTGAGCCAAAAAATGGACATCAGGTCCAAAATACAGTATGAAATATTAGGTTTTGTGCTCAAGAATGAAGTGAGGGATGTTTTCAGCTCAGGACTGTCTAAGGAGCTTTCCAGTGCATCGGTGTCACAAAGTTAACCATTACCCATTCAGCCATTAACAACAGTCTCGTTTTAGGGGTTTTATTGCAGTTCTTTGGAAGGATTGATGGACAACAAGGGGCATTGGGTTGGTTCCTTTGGTTTTGGTGAGCAAAACATTTTGTCAGAATTTTTCCAGCCATTTTTAATTCAGGTCAATATGTAGAAAGACATCAGTGGTCTAGAGAGGATTCATCAGTAGCCTGGTTTGTGTTGATTTCTCCATGGAGGATATCCAGCTCATTCCATTGGGATCTCAGTGACATCTTTAAATTCCTTCTCTAAGACAGACAAGTCAAATTTCAGGGCAAGTTGAGAGAGTAGTTCTAGAACAGCTCTGTGCTGAATGTCCCACAGAGCATTTGGAAACAGGAATACCATCACGAAAGGCTTTGGAAATCAAAATCTCAACCACCTGGTCTATGGAAGGTGTCCCTGCCCATGGCAGGGGGTGGGACTGGATGAGCTTTAAGGTCTCTTCCAATCTACACCAGTCTGGGATTCTGTGACTCAGTGATTCCTGATGCTCCAAACAAAGTCGTCAGTGTGGAGTTGGGGAAACTCCTGTCATGACTGATCAGTTCTTCCCTTGCCTTGCCAAGGGAACACATCAAGGACACACAGATGGAAATGTTCCCCAGGATCTTCAGTTTACAAACTCATCAACATTTTGCAAAAGTCTAAACTTTGCATGTAGGATTACAACGTGTGGGTTCCTGCAGATAAAACCTTTGTGGGCTTTAGAGCAAACGTGGTACCAAAGGTTATTAGAAAATCTGTGTTACAGAAAGTTCTCCAAACAAGATTGCATTTTTAACCACTGCATTGATCATGGAAAAGATTGTCAAGCCCTGGAATCGACTTCCTGAGGAAGTGGTGGAGTCACCATTACTGGAAGTGTTCAAAAGGTGTGTAGATGTGGCACTTGAGGACAGGGTTTAGTGGTGGCCATGGTGGTGCTGGTTGCTGGTTGGACTTGATGACCTCAAAGGTCTTTTCCAACCTCAGCCATTCTATGATCATCATTTTTAGTGAAGATTTGCAGCTTCGTCTCAGTTGATGGCAACTGTTAGTTACAAATGAACCAGAACTGGATCTCTGAACATGCTACCACTTGAATTTCCGCTCTGCTCCTACCAGTGCCCTGCCCTCCAGCCCAGTTATCCCAGCAGGGCACACAGGGGAGCAAGGCGGGAAGCAGACAGAATGCGAGGCAGGGGGATTGCCAGAGCTCTATCTAAGAATCATCTTCTACACAATTTTCACAGGTATCTGATCCAAAAAGCATCCACTGAGTGAGCACAAACCCAGCAAATACCTTATGGAATGCCTGCACTTGTGCTGCCATTTCCCCTGATGCAGAAGAGCAGCACACAAATATGAAAACTAATATATTTTACAGAGCCCCAACTCTCCTCATTCTCCTTGCACAATAAACTACAGTTATGGAGGGACAGACTTGCAGGAACCACACACAGACTTCAGCTGTCTGTGAGTATTGGCTGTCTGCAGCATCTGCCCCTGCGAGGAAATTTGCATCTTCAAACAAAACATCAGCTGAATTCACAGATTCTTGTTTAAATAAGGTTTGTTCCAGCTTTGAGATTTCTAACTATTGTTATCAACAATACAAAGGAGGGTTTATGGAAAGAGGATGTATTAATTCCTTCCTTCCCCTGATTAAAAACATTGTACGGCTCACTGCAAATCGGAGAGTTGTGATTTTGAAATTCCTGTAGACACCAGCTCCCCGCACGCTGTTCTTTTATGCATCACGTCACTTCCCGGCTGCCTTTCGCTGAAAATGAATATAACAAAATCAAATGCACCACCTAAAAATTCCACTGGAAATATTCCTTCATCACTGCTGGTTTGCAAGTGAGTGATTCTCAGGGAAAAACTCGGTGTATTTTTTAAAAGGGCCTCACATTTGTATTGCCCAGTTTGGATTAAAAATCCTTGCAGAGGTTTCTCTGGTGACAATGAAAAGTTAAAAACCTTTCCTGAGCATCTAAACCAGGAACCTCCCAGCCTTGCTCTCATCTTCCCACCTCTGGAGTTATCCCAAAGTTTAAGGTCTCAGCATGAGTGATCCGGATTTATTCAGTTTGCTGGGATTGGTCAAGCTCATTTCTGGCAGGAGCTTTGTGGGAGGGCTCAGGAGACACAAATGAGCCCAATGACACCCGCGTGAGACATTCTCTGCACAGGAAAACTGTCTGATGAGAAAAAGGAGCCACTAATGTGTTTTTTGTTAATGGACAAAATTCAATCATTTATAGAAGCTGCTATCAAAAGTCCGTTTCTTTATAGAATCATAAAATCACAGGATGGTTTGGGTTGGAAGGACCTTAAAGCTGATTTTGTTCTAACCCCTGCATAGGCAGGAACGTCTTCCACTGGACCAAGCTGCTCAATTCCTCATCCAACATTTCCAGGGATGGGACATCCACTTCTCTGGCCAACCTAATTTATTTAATTAACACTGAGTATCTTACACTGACCTGCAGAA
>VZTJ01005968.1:94324-96642 GCA_013397795.1 Orthonyx spaldingii
CTGTGTTTTTCAGCTGCTGTGCAGTACGAGAGAGTTGTTAAAAGTCTGGGGAGAATGGAGTTTTCTGGTGTTGTTTAATCTTGTGTCCAAAGATGCCTGAACAGGTTTCTCTCTCCCCCTCCCAAGCTCGCAAAGTGAAGCTTGGGAGTAAAAGCTCCTCTTTATGCAAAATGTGTATGTATATAAAACTCTTAGGTATAGTATTAACATATTTAAATTATCATAAAAATAAATGGTGCACCAAAACCTTCCTGGCTTTTTTTTTTTTTTTCTTTTTCCCTTAAAAAATAGTTATGGATATTATTCTCAGAGAAATGTCTTATGTGTGGGCATGCTGAGAATTCACGATTTCATTGCACAGCGGAGAATATGTGAGTTTTATGTGTGATTCACAAAGAAAATTAGGTGTGAAAGTGGGATAAGTACTGGGATGTACAGTAGATAGCTACCTCCAAGGCAAGATTTACATACAGATATTTGTGTTGTGTTATGGAACCTACTTATTGTAACCGTAAAAATTATTTGTACATCGATTTCCGTGGAGTCAAATTTTAAATACGTAAAAGGTAGTTAATTCTTCCAAATGAGTTTGTAAAAAAATGCCAGGGGACGAGATGCAGCAGAGACCATAGAAACAGGCTCGTCACGTGATGCAGCAAATGGGAACCAGAAATTTGCAGCAAATGGGAACCAGAAATTTACAGCAAATGGGAGCCAGAAATCCCCATTAAGAGCCCTACATTGTGCAGAATCAATGTAATCAGCCATCACTGCCTGAAAAAAATGTATTTTACATATTGCTATCCAATTTCTAGAAATGATTTTGCTGTAAGAAAAAGGAGAAAGCCCAGAATAACAAAATGAGATGAAATGCTCAGAGCTCAATTGTTGCACATTTTTATCCACGTCTTTTAACAGGGCGAGAAATCCAGCGGAAATTATTCAAATTCAGACACGTGGCAGAGAAATGGGATCTGCAAAATAATAACTGTAATAGCATTCAATATAAATACGATTTTAATGAAATAAGGGTTTCTGTCTTACTTCCCCACCTTCTCACAGGGTTGCCCATACTGATAATTATCAGCAATCACCCCGGGTTCTCCTGCCCAGCCCGACACCCTGGGACAGCAAATCATTTTTAATGGGGAGCAAAAGAGGGAAACTGAGGGCTGGCTGGATTAACTATTTTGCCCAAGGTCACAGGCAGGTCGATTTATGGGTAGGGACAGAAATGACGCTGGGGCTCCATCACTTGGACAGCACTGTCAGACACCAGCAGATGTGTCACACAGCTGGAATGCACCCCAAAACCCTGCCAGCAGCCCTGTGCTCCTCTGGGGCTGTTGGGATTGAGGATTCCTCGGGAATTACAGACAACAGGGAGAGCCGCTTTAGAGCCGAGCCCATAAACACACACCCACCCCACCAAGGCCCATCCCACCCACTCCAGCTCTCGGCAAAGCCCTTTTCAGACCGGAGCAATTTTTAACTCATGCTCTCATCTGGGCTGAAACACCTGGATTTGGATTTGGCAGGTGCAGGGATGAGCTAAAACAGCATCTTAGCCCCAGCCTGAGATATCCCAGAAGATCTCAGCTGAAAGATGGCAGAAACATGAAATCACCTCTGAACAGCAAGCAGGATTTATCCTTAAACCCAGCTCAGAATCCTGCCTTACCTGAGCCCTGGGCTGAGCACCGACATCCTCAGCTTCCCACAGCCTGTGAAAGCCAGGAATTTGCCCTCCAATGGACACAGGTGGCTGAGGACCACCCTGCCTGCTGCCAGTGGCCAAAGAACAGATGATTTTTCCCCTCAATTCTTCCTCACATCACTGACTTCTTCCCTTATGACACGCCTCAGCCATGGAACTGGTCCAGCAGGAGCCTGGTGCTGGGGAAGAAGCCACAGCTCTGCCACAAGTTGGGTCTCTTTTGTGACCATCACCCGGGCCAGGACTGACAATTCCACTCTTTTTAAGGCAGATTTTAGGAGAAACCAGCAGGGTTTGTACAAATGATGTTTATTGTTGTTGTTACAGTCTGGGTATTCTCTTATTCCCACCCAATGCTACAGATTAACAAAATAATTCAGGCACCACCTATCAATTTCTGATAGTTTTGTGCCCATAAAGTCTATTCCCCCCAAAATAAAGTATCTGACTGTTCAAGTGTTTAAAATAATACTCACAAATATTAGCAAAACACTCTGCTAGCTGCTCCCTCACAGGAATTTTTACCTATTGACATTACCACTATTGTGTATGCTGGTTTGGTTTGGCTGAGTTGTTTCTTTTGTTGTGCTTTTTTTTTTTT
>VZTJ01005968.1:96655-148730 GCA_013397795.1 Orthonyx spaldingii
TTTTTTTTTTTTTTTTTTTTTTTTTTTTAAGTGTAACAAATACATTTACCTTTTTAGGTATAATTTTATCAGAAAACCTAATAAAAAGACAGTAAAGAAACAAAGTTAGCTATTAGATAACAGTTCTTGCTGCCAAAAGCCATAATCTGACACAGATTGAGCCTGGTACAGTAGTCAATTAATGGCTCAGTGCTCATACAATAATGACCTACTAACCTGACGGTGTGTTGCTCTCACATTTTGCTGTCCCCTGGGATGCTACTGTCACTGTGTTATCTATTGCCTGCTTCCCTATCAAAGAAAATAAGCAGAGCTGAAATGTATGTACGCATCAAGCTCTGTAGTTCACTGCACACCAACCCCAGCAACTGGAGGAACAATAGATTTATAAGTTTATCCTACATTAAACCAAACATGCCTGACTGCACTGTAAATTACTAAATAATAAACCAGGTGGTGTAAGATCCTGACTTGGACAGAATATAAAAATCTATCAACCTGTAAAATACAATAACCATAAACGTGCTATGGAGCTGATGGCTCAGGTAAACCATCCACCTCCAGCCACAGAGGTTTTGCTGGAGTAAATTGCAACAAAAGGTTTACTAAATTTAGGTGTCGAGCACTTTTTCATTTTAGGCAACACCATCAATAGGAGAAATATAATTGAGCTAAAACCAGTGGCAAATGTGTTTGTTTTGTTTACATTTCTTTGTCTCTAATGGAGCTATTTCATGGTAATGTGCTGTGTTTCCCAGCATATTGCCACGGGCATTTAGTCTGATCTCTAAAGAGAAGATGAACTGCTGCAGAAGGGCATCTTTCTTCAGGATTCAAACTTCCCATTCAAATTAGCTTGAAGTACTACTGGAGGTGCAAAATGCAGAATGCTGAAAGGTCAGGGCACTTGCATCCTTTGAATGGACTAAATCTCAGTTCAAAAGGAACCCCCAGCAGTTGTGTTAGAGCAGTAAAATATTTTGCACGCCGTCGTGCACACCATTAGTCCCACCCCAAATTATATCCCAGATTTTTAGTAAGTCCTACCTTTGCTCCCAAAATTAATTGCCATGAACCACACAAAACATTAGATCAAGAGGCTCCAAATACGATTCAATAAATCGTAACTCCAAAATCTACAGTAATAATTAATTCCCTTTTCGGAGCTTTTCAAGAAGCCAAGCAGGTTAAATTTATATGATTTACAAACAGTGTTTACATTCATAGAGAGACAACTAATTGCTGCACGGCTTGACATCATTACAGGGAAATGCTGGGGGATGCAGGCAGTTTAATTAGGGGTGGCTTTAAGTTCACAACATGACTGGTACCACAGTGCTTTACTGATGTGCTTGTATAGGGTGATCATACACACCGCTGCTTCTTTTCCTTCCTGTACTCTTTGTCTTTACAGCAGAAAATAAAGTATTTTTCCCACACAGGCAAGCTGACACAGTGTGTATTTCCCCTCGATTTTATTCACTTGCTTTGCAGAGCATAAAGAAATGTTTCTTAACCTAACAAAGTGCATATTCAGTCGCAGATGCGTGTGCCTTGCTGATCCATGAGCAAACACACACAAATCCTGGGCTCAGCCTCTCCCAAATTCCCCCATTCAAGGCAAACTCCCACTGAAATTAATGGGGACTCAGCACCCCATCCTCATTTACCTGGATTGAACCTCATGTGAACCCACACAATGCAAGTGGGGTTTAAAGTTGTCCCCCCACCTTTTTTTGGAGGAAAAATGTAAAATGGCTTGCAGGGAGCACTTGAATTTCAGCAAGGCACGGGCCCAGTGTGCATCTGCCAAGGGGCAGATAAAGGTGGCTCTTACAACCTGTTCTCGTCACAGAATAGTTTTTCTCTTGGCATGGTAAGGACAGACCCCTTAAGCACCCTCCTCATCTCTTTTTAAGCAAACCAAGCTGAAATATCATTATCCTGTTATTATGAGGTATCTCCATCATTTCTTTTCCACAGTGGTTTCTGCATTGTTGGACAGGGAATACAGCACTGCTGTCCTGGGACATGAGGGTCCTTCACTGCTCCTGCACTGTCCAGACAGAGACCTTTGGAGGGCTGATTTTCCTGTTCTAGTCTCAGTTCTAGTTCTAGTTCCTGTTCTAATCTCAGCATGGACGTCTCAGTCTTAGTTCTAGTTCCTGTTCTAGTCTCAGCATCTTCTCATCTGTGCCTCCCCATGCAACGGAGAATTTTCACTCACCATGAAAGGAAATCCCTTTGGAGACATTTAAAAGGACAGAATTATTTCAGTTTGTGATATGCAAAAAATATACTACATCCAATTAAAAATGCACAAATAACTCATATAAGAAGAATACAATTGTCAATACAAGGGTGCAGGAGACAGGAATCACCAGCAGTTGTTTTCTTGGTGCTTGGTTCAGGAACCACACCACAGCTCCAACTAACATTGTTCCCTATCCACTGAACAACAGCATCTCTCCAGGCAGGAGCATCTCCTGGTCTCATGTCAACAGCTGATTGTGTGGCAGAGAAAAGAGGTGGCCTTTATTTACCACGCCTACACTCACAAGTTTTGTTTTCACAAAAAGAAATCACTGGAAAAGTTATAGGATGATACTGAAATCTTCACATTTCCCTTTAGCTGCATGAATTTTAGTATCGGACATGTGGGAAAAGGTTAGCACTGAGCTCTGTTTGCCTGTCACAGTCTGTGGAAAGTTTTCCTGCACTAGTTAGAAATTTAAGTAATTTTCTGGCAGTGCATTTTTGGTACGTAACTCCGTGTTACAACAACTGGCAATGGTGAAGTTGTTACGGTCTATTTATCTGTATTTAATTATTTTTATGCACCCATCACTGTAGCATCTGGATCAAATGTAATAATGCATTAAATTAAACTGTCTAGAGTGGAAAACACAAACTGTTACCATCCCACAACGCCCCAGCCAGTCCAACAACAGCAGTGACAACAAAGACAAGATCTTTCAAAGAGCTGAAGTTCAATGGACAGAGAGGAGGACAAAGCCAAGTGTGAAATGAGTGCATTTGGATAACAGAATCCCAGACTGGTTTGGGCTCGAAAGGGCCTTAAAAATGTCTAATTCCATCCCTGTCATGGGCAGGGACACCTCCCACTGTCCCAGGCTGCTCCAAGCCCCAGTGTCCAACCTGGCCTTGGGCACTGCCAGGGATCCAGGGGCAGCCACAGCTTCTCTGGGCACCCTGTGCCAGGGCCTGCCCACCCTCCCAGGGAACAATTCCTTCCCAATATCCCATCCATCCCTGCCCTCTGGCACTGGGAAGCCATTCCCTGTGTCCTGTCCCTCCATCCCTTGTCCCCAGTCCCTCTCCAGCTCTCCTGCAGCCCCTTTAGGCCCTGGGAGGGGCTCTGAACTCTCCCTGGAGCCGTCTCCTGTCCAGGTGTACACTCCGAACTCTCCCAGCCTGGCTCCAGAGCAGAGGAGCTCCAGCCCTTGGAGCAGCTCCGTGGCCTCCTCTGGACTCGCTCCAAGAGCTCCACGTCCTTGCTGTGCTGAGAATCCCAGGATCCAGTGCTGCAGGTTGGGTCTCATGACGGGGGAATAGAGGGACAGAATCAGGCACCAAATGAGGTGTCTGAGGTAGGAAGGACCCTACCAGGCCTTTCTTTTGCAGCAGCTTCCTCCAAGTCTGTATTTTCGCTTGGTCTGAGAAGCTTCTGGGATGCTGAATGAAAGGAGAGATCCAGCTGAGATAGTTAGAAAACCAGGACAATAAATATTTTCGCCTCTCGGTAATCTGGAGCGCTGGACAACCTAACAACGGTGAAAAGAGGTAAATTTTGCTCCCCTTTGTACACGACCCTATTGATTTCACATTCTACACTTTAAGAAAGTGCTGAGATCATTATGTGTCTTTTAATAGATTTTGACTCCGGAGACAAACATGTTGAGAGCTGTCATCACCAGGATGCCTGCTGTCATTGTGCCGTCTTCTTAACCCAACGTAAGGAAATTCATATTTAGTGAACGAGGAAATTACTTTGGGTATGTATCATTCAAATCCTTAAGGATTATTGGCTAATTAGGAGCACGGTAATGTAAATTTGCCTTGTGTCAGGTTTTCAGGAACAGTAAAATAACATAATTAAGCAGTGAGCAAAGTAGATCATTTAAGCTACTCTTCACTGACAAATGTATATGATGTCTAAATATACCATGGGCTTCTAAACTAGTAACTAATGAGAACTGACTGGAAAGTCTAAAACAATGGTTTAAAAGAGAAATCGAGTATGTTAATCCAGAGTAAATAGCTCTAACTCACACTTGCTGGCACTGAGGAGGAGAAGGGGGGTGTTTTCAGCCTCTCTGGCTGCCTGCCCGTGTCCCTGGTTGGTGACAGAGGTGCAGTTTGAGTAGCAAAGGCAGCCCAGACCCCTTCCTGCTCTGTTTCACAAGAATCCAGTGAATCCATGCAGCTGCAGCAAAAAAAAAAAAAAAAAAGTTTCCTCATGGAAATTGAGCACAAACCCAAACAAGGTCTTTGCATATGCAATTGCATGTATGGTTTGGGTTTTTATAACCTGATTCTTCTCTTTTTGTGCTTTGGTTCACCCTCTGTTTGCTGGGTGGTGACTTTGTGTGACACACAACCCGAGCTTTGTTTGACCTGGTACACGAGCCTTGCTTTGCTTCTTGTTCGAGCAGCCCTGGCTGAAATCAGTCCCTGGGAGGGTCTCTCTTACATCAGGACAGTGGCACCAAGTGGAGAGGGAAGTGACACGAGCTGGTGGCAGAGAGCAGCCACCTGCAGAGGATCCTCACCTCCCGAGCAGCTCCCAGCGCTCCCACAAACCGCAGAGAATTATTCACACGGACTGCGCAGCCAAATTCTCCTCGGCCACTCCTTGGAAACATTAATATTTTGAACTGCAGATGTTTCAGTTTAATATCTGGCCCTCAGCACCGCAGCAGAGGATGGGTGGGTACCTCATGCAGGAGTGGGAACATTTTCAGTGCTCCAGCAGAGGCACGTACTGAGCTCTGTTTCTGAGATCCTGCAGCTGATCAGCCCCGTGCCTGAACGAGCAGCTCCCCAAACCAGCATGGGCAGAGGATCTCCTCTGAAATGCCTCAGATGAGGACTTCTGTCAGCTCAGCATCCCCTAATTTATTTCTGTTGTTCCTGGGTGTGACAATGCTCCCACCAGGCCTGATGCCATCACCCCCATCTCCCAGATGCAGCCCTGGCACGTCCCTTCCTGCTCAGCATTTTGGGTGGCTGCCACCTGCCAATCATCATCGTGTGGCGAAGAGCTCATGGAAAACCCCTCTTGGAGCTCCTTCTTGGTGACAACAGCTCACAGGTGGAGGTTTGCCCTGCAGAATTCCAGGGTTTCCAGGCCATCTGCTTTTCCCACTCGCAACTCTCTGCCCATTCACTCTTACCCTTTCCTTCTTTCTCATACCAACCTTAATATTCCTGACTTCTGCAAATGACTGGGATTATGAGATCCAGCTGCGTCCATGGCATGAAGCAAACATCATTCCCTACTTTATAGTGGACGTTTTCACAATGCCAACACAGAGAATAGATTCAGGATGCAGGAAGTTGTTGTTGTCGGAGCTGCAGCTCGGTGTGAGGCACAAAAAAGGTGGGAATGAGGTGGCCAAGACACACAACACAACCCACATTTGAGTCCCCATTCCTGGAGGGATTTAAAGCTGTGTGGATGTGGCACTTGGGGACTTGGGGACAGGGCTGGCCTTGGCACTGCTGGGGGATGGTTGGGGTCGATGGTCTGAGAGGGCTTTTCCAGCCCTCAAGGATTTGTTGATTCCATGATTTTTTCCACTCAACCACCAGACTTGGGAATACTTTAGAAGATGGGACTCTGCTGTAGCAGACACCAAGAGAAGGGCTGGCGTTTCCTCTGGCACACTTTGCTAACCAGAGTGTCCAAATTCCAGCCTGATGGGCACCAACACTCAAACATCCCAGAAAAATCTCAACCCTAAACACTGAACCTCTGCTCACCTCAAAAAAATCCTGCAATTAAAAGTGTTCAAACTCACTCTGACTGCAAACACACATAATTTACTTCAGGTTCCATGCCAGAGTTTGCAATTACATTGAATAAGTCATTTACAACTGTCTGCTAATCAAAGAGATAATATGTAGAATAAGTGTTTCACAGCAATTAAATCTTTTTTTCTCCCATTAACTAAAAAAGGTTATTTTGCAGGCTCTTTGTGCTGAAATGTAACAGCACAAATATAGTGCTTTGTTATCAGTTTAAAAATTGAAACCTCTGTGCATCTTTTTTTTTTTTTCCTTCTGGATTCCAGTTAAGTAAAATTGCCTTTCATGAGAAATGCTTGCAAATTATCAAAGACTTCCTTTTAAACAAGCTCAGAGAGTATGGAGCAAATGCCTTCTTTCCAAAGTAATTGGAATTTCTATCTAAATTATTCTTGGACAAATTAAAAAGTGCCAAATATAAGTCAATTTTTATTGGGAAGAATTCTATTATAGTTTGCAATAAAGGAAAACTAAAAAACAGGCTGCAGCATCCTTGGAAAAGTGGAAAGTATTTTAGGAAGATCGAGAGCTCTCAGTCTCCTATGATGCTTATTAAAAACTACTTTCAATGAGGTGATTAGGGAGAAAATTGTCAAGTAAGCAGAGAAAAAAATTACTTCTCAGCCTAATCAGTGTATCACAGAATTAGTTCTTTCCTCCTTCAGAGATAACATCCAGCTGATGGGCTTGTCACCTTGCATAAAGGCTATTTTGATTTTATACAGGCTAGCTCTTAAATATTCATTTTCATAAAATGGAAAATAATTTCGTAGCTAAAACCTCCCCCCTCCTTCCTGGCTCCTCACTCCAGCACAGAAAAGGGCAGTTGTCACCCCAAAATGAAGTCATTTTTAGCCCTCTGTGTCTAATCGTGGCGAGAGCCAGTAAAATAAATCAGAGAGGAGTAAAAGTAAAATTTGCAATAACCCGATACTACTGCCTCAT
The DNA here is from genome assembly GCA_013397795.1 of Orthonyx spaldingii. Lineage (NCBI taxonomy): Eukaryota > Metazoa > Chordata > Aves > Passeriformes > Orthonychidae > Orthonyx > Orthonyx spaldingii. The sequence goes on from VZTJ01005968.1 coordinate 103,652, forward strand.
CCTCCCACATCTCAGGACATAAAACTTACTGTCAGAAGAACTCACAGCATGAGAATTAATCAAGGAACTCTTAAAATACTCCAAGCACCTTCCTTCTGATGACTAATTTGCCTTTCCTATTGCAAACTACTAATTTTTTATCTCAATCGATATGTACAAATATACCTTCCCATCAATCACCCGGGGCAAGGCCAAACTTCCACTATTTATGTAAGACTGACTACATGATGAAACAAAAATTGACTACGGCAAACCTGGGCCGCTGTGACAGCCCCAAAGGGAGGGAGGGAAGGGAGAGGAGGGATGGGAGCGCGTGGAATGGGCACCTTGGGAAGGAACGAGGGGCTCGTGGGACAGGAAATCTTCCCCAGGCAGGACAGAGGTGCAGGGAAATCGAGGAGTGGCAGAGCAATGGGAAGAGCCCCAAAGAATCTCTTAGAAATGCCCACAAGTCCCAGAGGAAGAAGTTCAGAATGAGTAGGAAAAAGGGAACAATAGAAAAATGGCTGAATTGTAAGAAAAGTGCCCAGAATTGCTGTGTGGAGAGAGGAGAGGCCAGAAGAAATACAGAAATAACTCAGACTGAATCCAAGTGACCCCAGCAGAACCCAGAAGGCTTCAGGGATGTATTAATCAGGGAGAATTCCTCGATCCAGTTGAACACATTAACAATCAAGGAGGATTGAGGAGGAAATCCATGGAAGCATTTGAAGGTGGAAACAGCCACGTGAAGCAGCACTCACAGGTAAGGACAGGCCCATCCAAGCCAGCCACATCCTGCACATCTGCACTTCCCGACTCCATGGGCACCCCTGCAAATCCGTGGAGAGCTCGTGGAGGTCTAGACAAGCCCAGCACCTCAGGCTGCCTCCAGATCTGCCCAGACCTGCTTTGGGGATGAACACAGCACCATTCCAAACCTCAGATCTGGGATTGTAAACTGCATGGGAACGCTGCTACACACACATCAACCCTGATTTCTTACCGAGGCTGTGCCCTTCAAGGATGGAGAAACTCAAATGTGGTTTCCAAGGCTGTTTCAGGCTGGAGAGCTGCAAAGGAAAACAGTGGGAAGAGGCAGAAGTGGTCACTGTGTCTCTGCTCCCTTGACACACTCTGCTAAGGAAGTGTTTTTGCTGCAGAAATAGACAGTAAACAGGTAAAAGGATTTAAAGTGGCTTCTAAGAAGGATGGGAACAGATATTTTAGTAGGGTCTGGAGTGACAGGACAAGGGGGAAAGGTTTAAACTAATAGAGGGGAGGTTGAAAGTAGATGTAAGAAAGTTTTTATGATAAGAGTGGTAAAACACTGGCACAGGGTGCCCAGAGAAGCTGTGGCTGCCCCTGGATCCCTGGCAGTGCCCAAGGCCAGGTTGGACACTGGGGCTTGGAGCAGCCTGGGACAGTGGGAGGTGTCCCTGCCATGGCAGGGGTGGCACTGGATGGGATTTAAGGTCTCTCGCAACCCAAACCATTTCATGAATCCTTCCAGGAGCACCAGGTCTGAGTTCTTCCACTTCCCACCCAGGAAATTCCTTCTGCTTGGGCTGAGCTTTCCCTGGACCATGGAATTCTGCCACCTCTTCCTTGCAAGCAATAGGATCACAGCTGCCATGGAATCCAATGTTTCAGTTTAAGTGCAGCAGAGAAAGGAACCAGAGCAGAAAACAGCAGGACAAAGCACTGGAAACACATCATGTGAATTCCCAAGCACTGAGTTGGAACAGGAGGATGCTGAAGCTTGGATCTGCTATTTTCCTTGAGCAGAATCCATATTTTACTGACAAAAATGACTTAATCACCAATCTAAAGGCACTTTTGGCATAAACTCCTTCACTGAGCATTCCAAACCACACATCCTGGGGCTGTTCAGACAACGCAGAGCAGTGGATGGGAAGGACTGACAAGAGCCCAAAATAAAGGGATACAGGTGGGAAGGATCTCCTGGAGCAAAGAGCTTTGGATGAGCTCAGTTTGGAAGACAAAGTCGGGCTGAGGGACTTCAGCGGGACTGCACCTGTGAGAAAGTCACATTATTAAGGTTACAGATGTGCCTAATTGCCTCGATGAAACATGGAGCAATTTGTTAATTTCAGTGAGCCAAGCAGTAAATCATGTTAAATACGGTGGCACTGTGGTGCTGCTTCAGACAAAACTGGATTTTGTGTAGAATGAAAAATTTCAGGCCAGAATTGAGGGCTCTCCCCATTCAGGAGCACTTGCACTCATCTTTCTTCCTTACAAAATGCACAATACAAAAGGTGTTTTAAAAATAATCTTTAAAAATACCTTAAAAATACATTTAATAATAAACATTCTCCTCTGTGAGACAAGCAAGAAGTATCTGTATGTTTATTTACACGTTTTAAAACTAGAAAATATATTCCCCTAATCCTTGTGAGGTTAATCAATTCAGTTCATTAAACTCTAAGAGTTTTAAACAAAGAGAAGTTTTCAGATATCATCAGAACAAAACAATCAAAACAGCAACACAAAACCCAAACCCACACAAGCAGGGAAACCCTCCCCACTGCATTTCTTTTCCTCTCTGTCACAAAAAGGCCCCAGAGACTCTAAATTTGACTCTTGGTACCACTAGTCAGATCGGTTTTATTAATTAAGACAAGGAACTTATTGGAATTTACCTTGAAAGACCACACAAGGTACGTTATTTGAATAATTTCCTTATAAAGAGTAGAAACAAAAAAAGAGGAGGATTTTAATTGAAATTCTTGTTCTATTGGTGTCAGAATAGTTTATTGCATCCACACTGCTACCCTACCCCACCCCTCCAGAAAGCAAAGCAAAGTCTTCCCAAGTTAAGGAATTTATTAAATGGAACAAAAAAATAAATGTCAATCTCTAAAAATTATAACAACAAGATAAAGCACAAAATCATGGAATGGTTTGGGATGGAAGGGACCTTGAAGACCATCTCATTCCAACCACCTTTAACTAGACCAGGCTTCTCAAAGTCCCAAGAGTTCCAAGTTTAAATTATTTGAATGATTCTCCTGCCTTGCAGAGCATTTGGACACACTCACAGCAAACCAGACAGGTGCCTTTACAACAGAATGACTGATGTTATGCTTAAAAAGAGTTTTGAATTAATTTATATCCACAGGACATCTTTTACATGTCCCCTTTCTTTATCTGAAGGGTGCCCACAACATTTAGAAGAAGCCTGTGCGGAACAGGTGAAAATGGAAAGGGATGCCCTGTGTTCCTATAACTCCTGAGAAGATCCTCGTTGCCCTCGTTTGGTGCCTGCCCAACATCTCAGTCCTCTGCCCATCCCTGCATCACCCCTGGCTGGAGGTGGCCCCGGGAGCAGGAGGAGGACACGGGGCAGGGCAGCAATGCCTGGGCCTGGGGGGATTGCACAGGAGCTCAGGGCAGCTCAGGTTTGAACCAGCCTGGCAGGGATGTGCGGGTGGCTCTGTCTTGCTGTGGCTCTCAGAGTGCTGCACATTTGGGTTTGCATCAGTCCCGTCCTCTCTCACCGAGCGCTCACACTGAAAATCCCAGCCAGCTGAAAGAGAGAGAAAAAGCAAAGCTGAACGAGCCTGAGCCTTAGGAAGGTTGATAACCCCAATCCCTGCCCACTCATTTCATATCCCAGTGAAAACTGGATCCCCTTTTAACTGCTCAGGAGGCATAAGGGGAATCTTCACAGGGAATTTTGCTGCTTTAGAGAGCAGTCCCTGGATGGGGCTGTGCTGAGCGTGCCCTGCTCCAGTGACACACTCAGTGTCAGCCAGCATTGTGTCTAAAGATTATCAGGCTACACCGAATATTAATTCAGCCCTGTGCTTGCAAAATGACTAACTCAATCAGTGAATTTATTGGAGACATATTTAAGAAGGGGTATTTATGGATTAGGCACAGATTTTAGAAATGAAATGGGAGACAATCTAACAAATCTATCAGGAATAAGATCAACAACTTAAAGTTTAAACCAATCATCTTGAGTATATATTTGAACTTGGATATGCAGATGTGGTGCACAAGTCCCAATGGTTCAGCAATACACTCAAAGGATCAACAGCCCTATAGACAGCTAAATTAGTCGGAAAGCCAGGGAATTTATCAAACATGAATTTCAAAGTGGATTCTAGCCTGCAGGAAAAAATGGAAGTGCCCATTAATGTACATACAAAATAAATGTTGTCTGCGAGCTCATTCAACTATTTATTTTTGACACAGAACTGGCTAAAGATTTTTTAATTTACATAAAAAGGTACAAAGACTGCAACCCCTTTGATGGAAGAGATGGGAATAAATATCCTGCAAAAGAGGGTTTGTTTGTTTTTTAAAGAAGCACTAACAACCTCGCAGGTACAACACAAAGGAATCATTTACGCTCTTTCACATCTATTAGTGCATTATTTATAACTAACTCCAGTTTGAGAACGTTGGCATTAAGTCTGTTTCTCACATGTAGAGGAAATTCTTACAAACTGATCATATATTATGGATGGAAATTGTAACAGCTACACTGAAACTGGTTAAAGCAGACACAGCTGAGTTCCATGAACACTGGAGGAGGATGGAGCCCTTCCTAAGTTAGGTGCTGCCCAACTATTCATTTATTTTACTGAGCAGACAAAAAAGAAAAAGAGGAATCAAATTTGTGCATTGCTGACAGATCGTTTATAAAAAAATGTTTGTTTTAAGATTAAAAAAGAAATAAAAACCATTGCATCACCCACAGGCCTTTCCAAAGCAAGACCCTGCTTTGATTGTATAGGGAGAGGGGCTGAGCATCATTAAATCAGAATAAACTACACATAAATTATACAGGATAAACTTCTGGTTACATATTTTAATGTAAAATTTATATTTCACCCCTAAATGAAATAATCTTAAATCCTCCTAACACTTCTAAGATGTGGCCTGTTGCCCAACACGAACTTGCCAAAACTGGCGTTCAGAAGAACCCTCTTTCAGAAGAAACTCATTAACTGTGTTGTAACTCATGGGATTTATACCTTCAGTCTTGTGACTCGGGGAGTACTTTTCCGTTTCAGACACTTGAACCAGGTTGCTGCATCGGTCTCTCAGCTTTCACTGAGGTTTAGGCTAAGTCTTAACTCCTTTCTGAACCAAACTCCACATTAAGAGTGCTTGGCACTCTTAATAACATCAGATTTCGCTCTCAGTTGTTAAAGCTTTGTGGCTGACAATGCTGCGTTGCAGAAAAATTGGATGGCAAATAAGACTGTTCATTCACATCAGAGATCCTCCTTCCATTCCAAATGGGATCCACTGGCAAAGACCCGCCGGAAGGCCCTGGCACTGCATTCCCACAGGCCGGCAAAGAATGACACAAAACTTCCCAAAACTCTACTTTAGCATCACCAATCGGCTGAAATTCTTTATTATTTGAAATAATTTGGCCAAGATACAAATGGTGTTGGATTTTGAAGTAGCCCTGTTTTCAACTGCACAGAAATGGAGTAAAAGTAGAAGGAAGGGGATGAATTACAGCAAATATTCTCCACCAATCTGCACATCAAACCCACGTGGGGTGCAGAACACTTTGCAGGACACTGCAACCTCCTCTGTGTAAGAGGGATTAAATCTGAATTAACAAAAAAAAATCACACAGGAGACTCTCATGATTTATTTGATGTCCTCATAAGCAGAGGATGTTTGCCTACATGTTAAAGTCTTCACTAGAGTGGAAGATGTTTGTATGTAGGACCTGAGATGGAGAAAAAATGCTTTATTACTTTATAATACATCCCACATAATAAATATTTGTTTAACAAAGCCTGCCTGAACTTCCTGCATTAATCAAAATGGAATGTGGCAGGACTTGTATGATTAACTCAAAAGCCATATTCCAAATGATAAATAAACTAATATTAACCTTGTGTGTTCATTAATAATGCAAGTCCTCCATAGTTCACACACACAAGCGATACAGTTAATTGAAGGTTCACATTTGTAAAATATTCATAATTACACTTTCAGTGTTCTGTTCACTCAGGATCCAACCTAATAAAAATCACATTCCATGTGCTCTTCAAATTTAAACCCATCACTCCTCTTCATTAGGCTCTTGATGTGATGTAACACGGAAATAAACATCATTACCTGCTCCTAGGGGAGCAGTTCTTGAATTCAGAAGTTCTGTCTCAGCAGAGATTTCACCTTTGGTCCCCAGTTTCTGAGACACTCACTCTGGTAGTCCAGAGCCTTAAAAAATTTATGATACTGGCAGCTTCTCTGGGCACCCTGTGCCAGGGCCTCCCCACCCTCACAGGGAACAATTCCTTCCCAATATCCCATCCATCCCTGCCCTCTGGCACTGGGAAGCCATTCCCTGTGTCCTGTCCCTCCATTCCTTGCCCCTAATCCCTCTCCAGCTCTCCTGGAGCCCCTTTAGGCACTGGGAGAGGCTCTGAGCTCTCCCTGGAGCCTTCTCCTCTCCAGGTGAGCCCCCCAGCTCTCCCAGCCTGGCTCCAGAGGGGCTCCAGCCCTTGGAGCAGCTCTGTGGCCTCCTCTGGACTCTCCAGCAGGTAAATATAATGTAAATATAAATGTAAATGTGTCCCCTTTAAAAAAATAAACAAAAAATTCCCCCCAAAACCCCAAACAATTGCACAAAAAAAAACTACAAAAAAAAAAAGGAAAAAACCCAACAAATCTAAACAAAACAAAATAAAAAACAAACAAACAAAAACAAAAAAAAAATGAAAAAACCTCCAAATCCTTCAAAATAAAACAAAAAACCCACCTATCTTACTCAGAAGTGTGTTGGGAACAGGACCAGCAGAGCTCTTCTGCCCACCAGCACCTTCCAAAGGGCCACGAGCCAGCCTGACCTGAGCAGTGTCCGTGGTCAGTGTGGTCCATGAGCAGGGAGGGGTCACCTGGCACCTGGGAAGGTGCTTTGGCTTTTTACCTCCACAAGGCAATTTTGCCTCCATTTATCCCATTAGGAGAATGAAGAGCCCTGTAAAATCCTCTGGGACTGGGTAATAAACCTGGATCAGTCGTGAAGTGATCCCCACTTGGGGAGAGGTTTCGAAGGCATCACCAAACCCTGGGAATGACCGATGTCTCCAGGTTTCACTGCCAGTATTCACCTACACACCACACAAAGTCCTGTCTGCCCACTCCTCTCTGAAGTGCAGCTTGGTAAAAAATGTTAATGGACAATTTCGGCAAAAAATGTTGGCTTTGGAGCCAAACTCTGTGGTTCTTCTGTGCTCAGAAGCCAAGTGTGCAGCTGGCTATAAAAACCTCTCCACAGCCTATGGTGAAGCAGTGCCTTTGTGATTGCAAAGTGCAAGCAAATCCCACCTACAATTCAAACATTCAGCATTCACTCTCCACAAAAGAAACGGAATATTTGCTTTGAATCCGTGTGGTTTTTCCCCAACAAATATCCCTGACAATAAATTCCTTCATGAGAACACCAATATAAAAAGTTATAAAGTGAGCAACCACGGTGCCAACCCAAATGTGGTTTAAAATCAGGTCTTTAAAGGAAGGCCCTTGAGAGTGAGAAGCTGCCCAAAATTTTGGCTACACACAGTTGATATGTGCCCATACGTGATATCCATGACATTTTTTGCATGGATTGTCTTTAATGCATTAATTCTGTGAAAGTCATCACACCCATCAGCATCCAGAACAGAGGCAGAAACACAAGTAAATGCTATCCTCACTACACCATATTTTATGCCTTGTTTTTATTTCCTTGCTTTGCCTTTCAGTGTAAACAGTAGATGTTGTTCTAAGAGGTCACTTTTATGTGCTGGTGCACCACTGAACTGTTTAGGTTTAAAATGACACTACTGTTTAAGACCCAGTAATTTTCAGAACGTCTGATTTACTGCTCTGGCACTCTATAAGCCTCATTTCATACCTCCAAGAATGAACTAGTCCAAGTGTTAAATAAACATGAAGTATAAGGCTTGTTTTCTTTCCAAAAGTGCAAGCACTGTGTTACTCTAATGATTAAATATTGTTTAAATATACAACTGAGTGACTGGTTTCACAGTTGATTCTTTCCCTCTGCTTCATTTTATGTATTAATTATTTTGTGTTCAGACAAAGGCTTTAATTAAGAAGCATAAAGAGTTTCTGAAGAGTGAAGAAGTAATGGTTTCATCTGCATTAAACTGATTATAAACAGTTATTTCTGAAGGAAAAAGGCATCAGGGACAAAAAAAAAAAAACCAGAAAGAAGAAAAAAAATCTACTAAGCTGGAATCCGTTAGAGGTGGAAGGACCTGATCCTGTCCCATGCTCCAGCACATGCATCCAAAGGGTCCAGAGTCAAAGGAACCCCATTATAACCCCATTTACTGACCCCAGCTGTTGTTTCTTGAGCTCCACAACAACCCAAAATATCCAACATGCAGGAGTTTAGCTCTTAACAAGGGATGTGGAGGCACTGGTGCATCCTGTGCCCCCCTTTCCCACAGCTCATCCCTGAAATCCCTGAGGGATTTCACAGCCAAGAGACTTGGGATGTATTTAAAACTCAGTATATTTAACAAAGCATCACCAGCCGTGACGTGCCCGAGATAAAGAAGAAATAGAGTTACCCCGTGTGATTCTGTGAATCCTAAAGAAAATTCATCAATGGGAACGGAGACCTAAACCAAGGCCCTGGCTCCAAAACATCTTTAAAAACCATTTTAAGCAGGAGATGAGTAAAACTTTTTAATGCAAAGTAGCACAGGTCATGAAATCCTCTCCAAGGTCTGTGCCATAGCAACAACCTCTCATAAATCTTGGAAGAATCAGCAAGAGGATGAGCCCAAGAGGGAAAGGTGCACATGAGACAGCTTGAGTGAAACCCATCCTCCAGGAAAAGGGATGGAGGCTTGTCCTTTCCATGTTTTTAAACATAAGATTTGGAGAGAATGTATTTCTTTATGGCCATGTCAAAAAAAAAAAGAAAAAAAAATTAGAGGACGGAGAAAAATAATTGAATGGTCAAATAGAGGGTATTTTGAATTTTAAGGGCAAGAAAACATATCCAATTCTTTTGCCATCACAGACCTGATATCAAACTTATTCAAGTTTGTTGGAAGTCGTTCCTCTACCTGTAAATCACTTGGCATCAAAGCCTGTTTCTGGGAATTAAAATTATGGGTGTAGAGTCAGAGAACATTACAGAACAACATTAATGGTGACTGTAATTCCCTCATTTACAGCCCCGTTCCCACATGCTTATAAATTTGCCAAACCTCATCTCAGCCTGAACACCTCCTCTCTGGATGATGCCTTTGGCAGGCTGAATTTATTGGAGCTTTTCCTCTCTCATCGATCAGTGGAGTTTCCAATCCGGATGGTTCCCTGACTGCCAGGAATCGGCGAGGGGGGTGAAAAACGTGGATAGGACAGAGATGGGACATGGTTTAGGAGGGGGCTTGGCACTGCCTGGGTGGACTCCATCACCTTAGAGGTCTTTTCCGGCCAAAATGATCCTGTGATTCTGTGAAACAGAACCACTGGGCTGCCTCTGCCCCAGCGCAGCACCAGACACCTCCAGACAGGGAGGATGCTGAAGCTGCTCAATGGAAAAGTTTCCAGAGTGGAAAGTAGGACTTGAAAATTGGCAGAAAATCGGCCTATTGGTCAGTATTTGATTTTTGGGCAGATTTACGCAGGAAATCAAGAAGGAGAATGAGTTTTGGATTGGTTGATAAACTTTGGTGGCCCAGGCTGAGCATCTTTGCCAACTTTGTGCCTGCTCAGACCTCAACAACAGGAGGAGAGTTGTAGAAAGAAGTCTCCTGGCCTGCATTACAGATTACAGGTGATCCTTAAGGAATCCCAGAATCCCAGACTGGTTTGGGCTGGAAGGGCCCCTAAAGCCCATCCAGTGCCACCCCTGCCATGGCAGGGACACCTCCCACTGTCCCAGGCTGCTCCCAGCCCCCGTGTCCAACCTGGCCTTGGGCACTGCCAGGGATCCAGGGGCAGCCACAGCTTCTCTGGGCACCCTGTGCCAGGGCCTCCCCACCCTCCCAGGGAACAATTCCTGCCCAATCTCCCATTCATCCCTGCCCTCCTTCATTTTAAGTCATTCCCCTTGTCCTACCACATCAGGTCCTTGGACTGCATCCCATTGCCACACACAAGTCCAGCCCACTGGCACAATCCTACAGAGGATCTCCTTCCTCAGTTTTCTGTCTTGGTGGTCTTAAATCAGACCCTCAACGCCATTTGACTGTCGGGGCTTTGCTGCAGTTTAATCCCTTTTATTAACAGTCACATCCTGCTGCTCTGACACGACCGAAGGCAGGAGATCTGCGGGGAAATGTAGAATCAAGAGCCATAAGACACTGGGTTACAGTTCAAGAGAATTTGCAATTTAAGTATATGATGGCTGAAAAAGATGGAGGTGTGTTGTGAAATGGATCATTTCTCCAACCCATCTGCAGGCTGGTTAATTAAAACCACCAACCTTCTACCCAAAAAAACCCCAAAAGAGGGCAAAACACAATTATCAGGTGAGTATTTGCTTAGGTTAAAGCAATTTGTAACCCACAGCATTCTCCAACCCTTAAAAATAAAGGGATGAATAAATAATTAAATGAGAACAAGTGATGAAATAAATAAATAAATAAATAAGAATTATGAAATAAATAATTTTTTAGGTAGGTATCCATAGCATTGTGCTGGTGCACAGCCTGTCTGAATGAGCTCTAGCACATACTTGTGGTCTGAATCCTTCCTCTGATAAAACCCCCACGTACTGGGATCTACAGGGACTCAAAGTACTTTTCCATGTAAAAGTGGAGATAATTCCACAGGAGAAAAAAGGGGAGAAAATCAGATCAATTGGGGAAAAAAATCAGATCAATACATTGTTCAATGTTTTCCATGATATTGAGACTTGGCTACAAAATATTCAGGAAAGAAACAAAGATTATTCCCACCAAACCTTTCTTTTTCAGGCAGCAGCATCTGAAAAATAAATAAGAAAAAGACTGCATCCTAGGATGCAGAGAGTGCTGGGGATGTTATCCCAGGCTGGAAAAATATTGGAGGGAAGTTTTAAGTGCCCGACCTGATGCAATAAAACTCCCAATACAGTATGTCCAAAACTTTGTGTTCTTCATTTAACAAAAGGCAGTGCCACAGATAAATATCAGAGGAGATTTGTTAGTGCTGCACTATTGGCAGCTAAAAACAGATCACTGTACACTGGCAGACTGAACAACTGCCAACCTGTAATAAATGGATGGCTCAGCCTAAGGATTTACTGCCAATGGGGGGAAAAAGGAGAGTGATGTGAACAGAAATAAACTGAGAGAATTGAAGAAAGCACAAAATTTCTTACAGGCTTCCTTCAAAATACAAATTGGTTGGCAAGAGCCAGGGGAAAGAAGGAGAAATCCCTGATAATCCAAATAAAGCTGCTGGGCTCCTCCTCTGCCCAGACCCCTGTGCTGCAGCAACACCCATGGGCAAGGCTTCCCAAATAATAATAAAAAAATTAAAATCTCTTTTTTTTCCCCCAGATAACGTCTGTTTAGTCCGGCTTTTCTGTCTTAATCATCACAGGCAGAGATGTGCCTGAAACACCTCACACAGGCTTGCAAGAGGATGGGCTCAATGGGAGAGACCCCAGCACACACTGCCAGGGCTGGTCCTTTGGACTCCTCTGCACCCTTCAGGCCTTGTGCTGCAAGGCTTTCATTGGATTTAAGGCCTTCTTCAATTTTTCCTTTTTTTTTTTTTTTTTGGTGCATTCATGGGACAAGGGGAACAGGCAGGAACTGATGCCCAGACAGTTCCACCTGAATATCAGGAAAAACTTCTTCCCTGTGCAGTGATTGAGCACTGAACAGTGCCCAGAGAGTGTGTGGAGTCTCCCTAAGTGAGGATATTCCAGAATCCTCTGGATGCAATCCTGTGCCCTGTGCTCTGGGATGGCCCTGCTGGAGCAGGGGGTGGGACCAGATGAGCCACTGGGATCCCTTCCAACCTCACCCATCCTGGCAGCTCCACATGCTGTGGGATGGATAGGGCAGAACCTGTGCCCTAACAAACCCAAAAATGCAGGTTCACCATGGTAAGTCTGAAAATATTCATCACTGAAGTAATGCCTCAAGAATTTTGGGATTTGGAATTGTTTTTCCATCATCACCAGCCTTGCTGGAGAAAGGTTCGGTCACATGGCTCTGCAGGACAAGGCAAGGGATTTGTCCCTGGCAGAGATGCATTTGTGGGCATATTCTGACTGTATTTTTCAATTTCACTATAGAAAAAGCATCCAAATAGTCTGGAGAGAGGCCACCACTGACTTGAACCTGATTGTCCACTCCCACAGGGGTGTAATTGATAGAGCAACACTTGCACAGAAGTGATGAAAGGCATCTTATTTTCCTACAGCATTAACTACACCCACCAGGTGCAAATTTCTCTGTGGCCCATTATTGATCCTCACACACACAATAACAGTGATTTCAGGACAAAAATTCATGGCTGAAAGTGTCAACCTGAGCTGAAGTCCCAGTGAAGAGGATCAGTCTACGGAGAGTCTGGAGCAGCACTAACAAGCCCTGCTAACTCTATTTAGTACAGGAGAAAAAAAAAGGAAGAAAGTCAAAAGGAAGAAAAAGTTTCCCCAGCAAACTGAAAGATATGAACTTGATAATTACTTGGAACCAAATTAATATCAGGATGGCTGCCATTATTCTCCGAGGACAACCATTTCATCTATTGTGCAGGTGTACTCTCCAAGAGTGGATCATGCTGATGAAAGACTGAGAGAACTTCAATGACACCTTGAGGGATCTTATGAATAAAATATCAAAAAATGGACATCTCCTTTGTATAGGAAGATTTTAATGCAAAAACTGTAACAGGTTTATAAGTTGCACCAAGAAAATAAAGAAGGTTTATTCTGTCTGTGGCTGGAGACAGACAGAGATTGCCCAGTCAAAGTTTTTCATAACCACAAGAGACTCTTCTTTCAAATGCTCACGTTACCTCTGTGCCGGACTCTTCTGAGCAGATTAACAGTACACTCATAAACCAACAAAACTGAGAAGTGACCCTTTCTCCTCCAAGCCCTGAAAACCAGAAAACTTTCACAAGAAAACCACTTGCACTTGCAATCAAATCTCCACAGGGCACGTTACAGAGACAGGAAACAGAGAGCAAAGCATGGCATAAGTGGATTTATAACAAATAGGGAATAATAGTCTTGTTCTGAAGGAAGGAGAAAACAGTGATAGAGGGGAACAGACTTAGAAAAATCTACACTCAAATTAATATTAAAGACATTAACCTGACTGAACGACCTTTCTCGTGCCCTAGTTTTCATCAGTGTGTCATGCAGAAGTGATGCACATCATAGAATCATGGAATTCTACAATGATTTGGGTTGGAAGAGACAGAATTTCAGGATCACAGAATCATTTAGGTTGGAAAACACCTCCAAGACCAAGGTCAACCTGTGACCAACCCCCACCTTGTCACTCAGACCAGAGCACTGAGTGCCACGTCCAGGCCTTCCTTAAACAACTCCAGAGATGGGGACTCCACCAATTCTCTGGGCAGGTTCATTCCAAGACCTAAAATCATCTCGTTCCAACCCCCTGCCATGGGCCAGGTTGCTCCAACCCCCGTGGTTTGAGGCAATGACCCTCTATGGACACCCCACTGTTCCTGTTCAGGAAGGGACAGTGCCACAGAGGGGTTTGCTGATGGCTGGTGGGGGACAGGTAACGCTGGACAGAGGGAAAGTGGGGAGGAAAAGGCTGTGGCGATATTTTGAGTTGGCAGGAAAAGTACAGCTGGGCTGGAGAGGATGGCTCCACACTGATCAGGGCAGGACAGGAGCTGGGTAGGGAATGATGCTAATTGGTGTTAATTGCAGAGGAAGGACACCATGACATGAGGCCATGTGGAAACCAAAACTCTCTCCTTGTTGAGAAGAGCGGAGATGTCACTTGTGAACCTAAAAGAGCCCTCAAGTGCAATCCCCATGGCTGTTGTGAAATTATCGTCTGCCACCACCTTCCATGAGGGCTGAAACTCTGCCCCTTTGGATTGAAGTTCTTAGGAGGGCAGTGGAGGGGAAGACAAGATAGGAAGGGCTGGAAAGCAATTCCCTCGGAGCATCCTATCCTGGCACAGCCAGCGTGGGATGTGCAGTGGGAGATGACGCTCTGGGATAAAGCCACATCCACAAGGAAACTGCCAGGGCTCTTCAGTGTCCCCTCGGGACATCTGGGGCAGGTGCATGAGGTGATGGCAAGGAAAGGGAGAGCCCCATGGGGATGGCACTGGCAAGGATAGAGAGAGAAGTGGAAAGCCAGCAGCGTGCCATGGAATTACCCACACGGCCACTCAGGGAACAGTGAGGGCAGGGGAAATGCTGCTCATGGCACCTTTATGGATCACTGCTCTAAGGTCACCATTGGGCCCTGGAACGGGGTCTCAGGACAGCAGTCTAGGAGCATTTGGACAACGCTCCCAGGCACAGGTGGGATTGTTGGGGTGTCCTGAGCAGGGCAAGAGTTGGACTGGATGATCCCTTCCGATCCACCTCATGATATTCCGTGACTCTGATCCACTTTTCCTGGCGGAGATCACCTTTTCCAGATGCCAATAAAATCCCAGGTAGCACAGCAGGGGCCGTGCCTCCCCCTGGGAGCTGCCCCAGACCTCGTGTGCTGCTGGGCCCTCGGCATGGCACGGGGCCGTGTGTCCCCGCTCGCCTTCACGGCAGCGCTTCGCGTGGCACGAGCTGTGCAGGTTCACGGGTGTTCCGCTAGCACAGCTTATTGGGGACTGCATTTTCTCCAGGGTACAAGCCAAGCTCTACATCAAAGCCTGATTGAGCAGAAAATATGTGCTAATGTTCACAGCAGTACTCTATTATAGTATAAGTATGCTTGTAAATATTCACTACATGTTATTACGCCATTTGAACCAAGAATATTGCAGGGTTAAAGGTCGGCCCTAATGCTCTCTCAGGAGGCAGCAGTTTTGAATATAACCAAATGGGATAATGGTCAGGAATACCCAGAGGGGGCAATGTAGCACATCGTAAAGAATTGTGCTGTGAGTTTTAAGTTTTCAGGACAACAAAGATGCCAACGAGATGGCTCATAAGCAGTCATTATTAATGGAATGACAAGGGTAATGTTAAGCAGGATGTCTTTACTATAATAAATCTTGTCCCTGCGCCATTAGTAGTCCTTACAACTGCAAATAGCAGTTAGGTTATAACCTAACATGGCAGAATTTTATCCTCTCAATCTCTAATGTATTTTATAATGCTGTTAAAGTCAGGAATAGCAACTGTTTAAGCTCACTTAATCTGTGAGAAGTTTAAACACGAATTTTAAATGCGAAATCTGCTTTGATAGTAGTTGCTCTTAATTAAATAGATGAAGTAGCTCTTTCTAAGCATACACTGGGCTGTACTACAGGGTCTGGGGAGCACTGGTGAATTTAAAACATTAAATATCTTCCTTCAGATGTAACTCTTGCATTCTAAAAAAAAAATTGACAGCTTTTATCTTAATTTTAAAAGTTGTTTCTAAATTAATTTATGGATTGTTTCCTGTTACAATGTTGTGATTTTCCAGTTTGGAAATAAATTACTGGGTTTTCTTTTCTTGAAATGATCTTGTTTGGACACATAAGAGTTTTCTCTTCTCTTCTCTTCTCTTCTCTTCTCTTCTCTTCTCTTCTCTTCTCTTCTCTTCTCTTCTCTTCTCTTCTCTTCTCTTCTCTTCTCTTCTCTTCTCTTCTCTTCTCTTCTCTTCTTCTCTTCTCTTTTCCTTTTCCTTTTCCTTTTCCTTTTCCTTTTCCTTTTCCTTCTCCTTCTCCTTCTCCTTCTCCTTCTCCTTCTCCTTCTCCTTCTCCTTCTCCTTCTCCTTTCCCTTTCCCTTCCCAAATTCTGATCTCAACATGGAAAAAAATCAGCAACTCTTTCCAAAAAAATGGCCTAATTCCGGATTGACATTTTATGATCATTCAGAGTCTGATTCAAGGACAATTAAGGACTTTCCAAATCTTTCTTCAAGTCATAGGGAAAGTAGTGATATGATTTCAATGACTAAATAAATAAATAAGTGGAATGGTGTTACAGAAGAGCAATTAGTCAATCTTAGCATATCAAATTTGGCTATGTTAAATGGATCCTGAATCTTAGCTAACTGTTTTATAAATATTTAAACAGCTTCTCTGCGAGCTATCCATTTCACCTGCTTTGTTTTCCTTCTCCTGGTCTTTCAGCAATAGCTGTGGAAATAACCAGTTCAATCAGCTCAGGGCACCACTGTGGCAGAGCTGGTGTTTCTTGGGGATCGATGGAACCCAGGGTATTCATCAGGAGCCAGCAGAGTATTAACCAGTATGATCAGGCCCATCTCCCACCATTCTGGTGTTCAGCGTGCTCCTTGACATCTTTTCTCTTCTGAAAATTGTCAGGAAGCTCACCGAGCTTCCACATGACTAATCTGGAACTCAGCAAACTGAAGGGATCTCAGTGGGTCTTGCACAAACCCCAGCAACATTCAGAATGTATTTCACCTGGTAACAAAATTCTGTTATTAAATATTTTGGCGTGCAAAGGACCTAAGTAGCCAGGTGCAACACAGAAAAGTCCCATGGAAAAGGAACAAGCTTCAGCTAGAAGCTGTGTTATCCCTGATGTCTGAGGATCATCCTTCCTCAGTGATCACTGTGTCAGGCATGTTCAATACCTTCCACTGGAAAAGATCTTCATTGTGACCTTTGCTTTCAGAAACCCAAAGAGCAGAGAGATGCTCATGCCCCATTTCTTCACCCAGCTCTTGGCACTTCCAGAACCGGACTTTGACCCTGGGTGAGTGGCCAGGGCCCAGCAGACCTCTCCCTGCTCAGCCACGGGATCCACATCCTCCCTCTCTGCTGTCAGGAGAACTCCCCCAGGTGACAATAAAGTCTTTCTTCCACAGCAAGCCATGGCCACACCGTTATTCTGGAAGCTTTGGATCAAACCATGGCAATATATCAGGGCATTTACAGAATGGAATTTTAGGGTTTTTTTTTTTATTTTCCAAAGTAGGATGCACACAAATAGCACCAGTTCAAAATGCTTATTGAGATGCCAAAGAAGTGGAGGCATTTTAATATCATGGCCATGCTGCAAAAGCACATCAGAAGTCTGATGAAAGCAGCAAATAAAGGAATTTGGCCACCTAGCAGTGATTTCCAGCAGCCCCCATTGTTTCCCAGGTTGTTACTGCCCCTCTCCCCTGGCAGGGAGCCGAAGGCAGGTGCTGCAGGGCAGGAGCAGGGACACAGCCGTGGGTACAGGCAGGAGCTGGAGTTGCTTTTCCCACCCAAATGCAAAGCAGAGCTCGCAGTGCTCGAGAGGTCTGCTCTCTGGTGAGGTTCAACATTAAGATGTGACAAGCTCCTTATATACAAGAGGATAAATGATATGCAAAGTCCATACTCTTTGTTCTGACAAGTGTCCAGAGGGAAAATTCTGGAGATAAAGCTGTAGCTTTCTAAGGCACTGGGGTAGGGTGGGCAGAATGAAGATTTTATCCAAGAAGTTGAGCATTGAAACACTGAAAAACACCACATTGCCTTCTCCTGCACCTTCCCACCCCCATCAGTGTCCTGCCCTTACCTCCCACAGCCATCCAGAATCATTCCAGTCCATTGGGAGGGACTTTTCACCTTTTTTTATTTAACTACTACATATATACAGGAAGAGATCAGCACAAAGAAACTATTTTTTTCCTTCTGAGGAGAGACTCAAGAGTTATGGTCATCCCTGCCTGGCCCTGGTGTCACCTGGAAATACCAGTTTCTGTTTCCCATTGATCAGTGCTAGGGCAGACACCTCTCTGAAATCCCTGTGATGGGACAGAGGGGGAGAAAATAACAGAGATATTCAGGAAAATGGCTAAATAAAGACTGGAGACATCCACTGGGGTGTGAAGGCTTGGACATGTCCAAAGCCCCATCCAGAAAAGAAACTCGTGCAGATTTTCACCCTGTTCAGTTTTAGCAATATGACCCCTTTATATAGATAGGTAGATAGATAGATAGATAAAGATATATATATATATAATATATTTATCTCAATATAATATATATATATATATAAATATCTGTCTCTATATACATATATAGAGATACATATGAATATATTCAGGTATCTATATATGTATATGTATTAGTATATATCTGTACATATGTTATATATAAATAAAAATAAATAACTATTTGATGAATATATTTATATATCCATATATGCATATGTATGTGCATATATGTATATATACAGAAATGTAGATATAAATATATATTTCATATATATATAAATAGATATATGTACACACATTATATACATGAACATAATACATACAGTCTCACCCCAGACAAAACAAGTCTGAAGAAGCTTCTGCACTCATGTTGTGAAAGCTGCAAGTGCCCGCTGCCAAACGCTGGTGGACTTCCAACATGTCAAAAGCAGGTACTTATCTTTTTGAAACTAATTTGGGCATTTTTGTGGCTGCCTCTGGATCCCTGGAAGTGCCCAAGGCCAGGCTGGAGGAGCACGGAACACTCTGGGATAGTGGAAGGTGTCCCTGCCCGTTGCAGGGGTGGAATGAGATGATCTTTGAAGACCTTCCAACCCAGGCCATTCTGAGATTCTGTGATTCTACAATTTTTGAGCTAAACCCAGGGATTTGTAAGACTTTCATTGCCCTTGGAATGAAAGATTTTTGTAGCAGGGAATGGATAAATCCAGATGTAAAAGAAACAAACTGTTGATTAAGAGCTCAGCGTGATTCTTATGTAAATACAATGTAAACATTAAAATTCACCCTTAATTCTGTTTACCTCTGAAGTGTAGAGCTCATCAATTATTAGGCATTGTTTTAATGCACACGCTATGCCCCCATAATATGGCAATAAGTCCCAAAGAATTATGTAAAATATCTCTTTTTTAATCATGTCTAGTTTCATAGACAAAAGTAATCACTAAAAAGCCAGTGGCTACAAAAACTGCAAACAAAATGATCCTTTAAAAGCTAATGACTTAAGGGTGATTTTACAGACATATAAAGTATGTTAGGGGCTTACACTATTTGTCATTAACACATATTTTGAAAGCTCGGCTAATATAATGTGACACAAAATTAGTCAAACACAATTCATGCAATATTGTTTAATTTTACTCCTCATTTAACTTGGTTTTAAGCAAAATCATTATGTCACATGATAACGTTCACTTGAACAAGAAATATTTTATAATGGTGTCTGCGTTTCGAAATGAGTTATTAGGAGCTACATGCTGAACACATTCTTAACTATGAAAACTATAAAGCTAATAGCTTCATCATATTTTGACAACATCTACATACTTTATGCATTATTTACAAGAAAGATATAAAATGAAACTACTGAATATCTTGCACCATACTTCACAGTCATAGTTAACTGGTTAAAAATATAACACATTTATCTTCTGCCGGCTCGAGATTTGCATAGGGATATTTGCATACCACGTTGCAATGTGCTCTTAATGTAAAATTTAACCTTTGTACTTTCCCTCTGATGTGGAAGGTATACTCATTAAGTTAAAAATAATGGTAAAAATAAGTCTGCTGGTGATATACTTTCCATGAATGATTCCCCTGAGTGGTGAGGAAAGGTAAAATGTGGGTGGGAAAATGTTTAATTGAATTAACTCCTCATTTCCTATATTTTTACTTCAAATTTCACCAGCAGAGCAATTGGAGTGGTATTTGTCAACCACACAAGTTCTGCCTTCAGTGCTGGGGCTCTCAGTGCCCTTTCCTCCTGTATGAGGAGGTGCATTTCTGGGTGCAGATGAAGATCTAAACCACAGAATCATGGAATATCCTGAGCTGGAAGGGACCCACAGGGATCACCCAGTCCAGCCCCTGTCCCTGCCACAGACCCCCCAACAATCCCCCCTGTGCATCCCTGGCAGCGCTGTCCAAACGCTCCTGGAGCTCTGGCAGCCTCGGGGCCGGGACCATTCCCTGGGGAGCCTGGGCAGTGCCCAGCACCCTCCGGGGGAAGAACCTTTCCGTGATACCCAACCTAAACCTCCCCTGGCATATTTTAATTGCATATTCAATTGCTGAGTGCCAGGACTCCAAAAGGACCAGGGCTCAGTGGGGAAAGGGCTTGCTGTGGTTTAACCTTGAGACAGAGTTTATCTCTCTCAAACTTGCTACACTTCTCTACAACTCGTAAATTCATAATGCCACATTTTCCCCTCCTCCAAACAGTGTTTCTTCTCAATAACTCCTAAAAGAAATGAAACTCCTAAAAAAGCTATAACTCCTAAAAGGAATAACCCTAATTTTATCTGCTCCTCATTTGGGTGATGTTTTAGAGTTAAGATGTCACCTTTTTGTATGCAAAGTGTACCAATATCAGTGACCAGAAGAGCCTATGACCCACCAGAGCTTTGTTTCATACTCTGAGAAAACAGGGATGAATCTGCTGAATGCTACACAGCACTTCTGCCACTTAACAGCTCCCGAGCAATTACTGGCAACATCTTCTATTTTCCTTTCCAAAAAATTCATGCAAGTACCTCCTTGCAATACTACTTCTGTTACCTGCTGCTGGTTCCTTCTCTATTCCAAAAGAAAACCCCTTTGTGTGAAGGAATTCTGCATGAGTTGCTTACGTGCAGTAATTGGCCCATTATTTTTTCCCTTTTTAGGGCAGATCTCGCGTTGGCGTTTCTGTGTGCTGACCCACCGACGACCTCCGCCGGTGACCTCAAAGGACTACTTTCTCTTTTGGTAAGAGATAATTCAGTCTCCCTGGTCTGCCTCCTGGGCACAGTCAAAATTATGTGTGGTGATTCTGCGGTGTGGGCTCCTGTCTGCTAAGGACTGAGCTAATACCGCAACATGCAATTAATTCAGGACCTCGGGATGGCCTTGAACGGCCCCTCCTCTACAGGGAGCGGCTCCCACCTCACTGCCCTCTCCCCACAGAGCCCTCACCTCTAATAAACATGAGCAGGAGCATTCAGAGGATATGTAAATGCATTAATTTTTTATAAAACCAGTTAGCGAGCACCCGGTACCTGCCGTCAGTGCCGTGGCCCAGACACAGGGCAGCGATGCTTTGCGCCACTGCAAGGAGGATTGGAGAGCCCCAGAAAGTTTTAACTAAATAGCAATAGGCTAAATTTCCAGCCAGGAGCAGGGCAGGAATTCAGTATTGGAGTTGTACTTGTTTACTGCCTCATCCAGCCCTGGCGGTGATGGTTCTTGTAAAGATCCTCAGCGAGGTAAATAAAAGCGCGGAGCCCCAACAACGGGCTGTTATTGCAGCAGCGAGCGGAGGTGTACAGAGCAGGAAATAACTCTCCCAGGGATAAATTACATGTGATGAGGGCCAAAAGAATACAGCTCCTATTTCAGGAAGTCTTCCAGGCAAAAGCAGAGATTTGGCAGTTTTAGCGTTCCTTTCAAGACAATACACGTACACCAAAAACATTACTCTTCACAGAGTACCCCAGAGGCCTTTCCAATCATCTGGATGCTCGCAGTTATTCCATTCCTTCAAATTCAACACAGATCTTCTTTATTAATTTTAATTTGTCATCAATAACCTGACAGGCTCTCTTTCGGCAAGAAATACTGTATTAACTGTTTCACTCACTGTGGCAGCTATTAAAAATGTGATAATGATTAGCAGTAATGAGGTCAAATAGAATAATGTGAGTATAAGTTGCTACCAGCGAAATATATAACACAAGAGGATTTATTATGTTCACTTGCTGAAATGTAATTTAAAAACAGGATATTACCACCTGCTATGCTGGCTCATAGGGTTATCCAGATCATTTAAGCATTTCCTGCTAATATGTTTATTTGCTTCTGGCAGATATTACCACTACTGTATTTCAAATAACTACACTTAAAACAAAGTTAATTGTTCCTATCTCCTTAATATAAATATGATTATGTAAAGCGATGATTAGATGACTAGCTGGTAAACAGAGTTATTTGAGCATCAGCATCAGTTAGGATAAAAATGATGCAGGAACGTTGAGAATTGTGGGCAATAAATCAGCTCTGGGAAAAGCAGATCTTCAGCAAAGAAACTTTGTGTAGGTTCTAAGGGGAGGTGAGGAAGGGCTGAGCTTTAAATATCAGGGCAAATTAAGTGAAACATTAAAACTTGATCAATACAAAACCTGGTAGATACAGTCATTATCCTGTATTCTCTTTAAAATATTTTGGATTTTGACTTCTCTGTATTACTTTTCAACTTGTTGATCTAAAGAGAATAATCCTCACTTTTCACTGCAGCAATACAGAGCAATTCGAAGGAGCTGCAGGTCTGCTTGATCTGCAAAAGCTTTTTCAGATGGGGAAGATAACGGTTTAATACAACGACAAAAACAAAAAAAGCTGATTCTCATCTGTTGAGCTTTCATTTTGAGCAAAGATTACGGAGTTAGGCCAAATTCTGCTTCTGCTTGCACAGCTTTAAATCCCAGGAATTAAGCCAGAATTCAACCTTAAACCTGTGTGATGTAAAGCACAACTTAAACCTTCAGTGCTGGGACTCCTGCGCCCTGGGAAGATGGGCTGCGGGCACTGAACTCCTGCTGGAGGAAGGAGACAGCAAGAGGATTACTTTTTTCAGGATAAAAGTGATAGCCATGCAGTATTCCCAGATAATTCCTCCATGATCAGGAAGGAGGGACTTGATTTTTGGAAATTTTAGTCAGCACTTTGGCATTGAACTTTCATTGTCCTTCTTGCATTTGGCTTTTCAATACAGTTTGTCATATAAGTAATAAAATAGGGACAGAAGAGCAAAGGCAGTGATGTAAAGAGGCTGTCAAGGATGGCCTGAAGATGTATTAGGCAGGTTCAGGTTGGAGATCAGGGAAAGGTTCTTCCCCCAGAGGGTGCTGGGCACTGCCCAGGCTCCCCAGGGAATGGTCCCGGCCCCGAGGCTGCCAGAGCTCCAGGAGCGTTTGGACACCGCTCCAGGGATGCACAGGGGGGGGATTGTTAGGGGGTCTGTGCAGGGACAGGAGTTGAACTCTATAATCCTGATGGGTCCTTTCCAACTAAGAATATTCCATGATTCTATAGGAAGAGAGGATGACACAAGTCAAGGCAAAATACCCAATCATAAATAGACATTTTAGAATATGCATTTATACTTATTTATTCTATTTAAGCAGGTTTTTTTTTTAATCTGCCATGGTTTTTTTATGTTATCTTACATACACCTGTTGAACAAATCCATATATAAAGTGGGATTTCCTGAGATTTACATAACCTTTACTTTTTAAAAAGCTGGCTTCGATGGATAGTGCCTTATTCCAGGCAAAGGAAGAGCAGCCTGGAGTTTGAATGCAACTCTGAATGTGAAGCCCTGAGCTGTGATTAATTATAATAAAGACTTTCCCTACCTGCATCTTTCCAACCACCACCAAAAATGCCACTCTTCATCTTCACTGAATAAACAAGGCATGTAAAGATTATGAAGAGACATTGTATTTTGATTTTGATAACATGACAGTGCAAAAAAGGTGGAATAGGAATATTGGGATAAAGTTCCTCCCACTGAAAGGAGTTTGGTCTGCCAGCATTGAAAGTACGAGTGTTCTGAATGACACTGGATCGCTGGGAGCCCTAGAAACCATCATTTCTGTTCCTAATGGGATTCTTTTCCATGCAATAACAACAAAAAACTCCCCCAACATGGCATTTCTGCCCTGTGACTAACACAGAGAGAGAGGCCCAACACAGAGACCTTCAGCTGGCATCCACAGCTAATTATTGGCTGGAGTAATTGGGCTCTGGAAGACTCTCCCTGTGCAAAGTCAGCATTAAGAGATGAGGATCAAGCTGGCGTTGCCTCATTCCTGAGTTTGGTTTTGCGCTTCTCAGGAAAAGAAAGAAAAGGGGAAAATTATATCTAAAAATATAAAAAGAATGCGAGGAAACAAAAAAATAAGAAGAGTGAGAGGGAGGGAGATGGCTCAGGGCTGTTCCAAAGTCAAGTGATTGATAACACAGCCTAGGGAAGGGCAGAGGGCCGGATTAGGGGGCAGCTCCTCAGCACCCCACGTGCCAGATGTCAGGAGGGCAATTCCAGGAGCTTTCCTTTCTCCTGGCAAACCCAACCTCCACGGGGAGAGGCCTTGGGGGCCTCCTGCCTCCTGTATCCATGCCCAGGTACCCGGCAGCCCTCCGTGCTCCTGCTGCTCGTGTGATGTTCCCCCACCGCTGGCTTTACATCTCAGCTAAATTTGAATTGATGATGGGTACAGTGTTTGTAATCCTACATCAAGCGGCGCTTGTGTCTGGCATTTATTTGTGCTCTTGCTTTGGCAGCTTCTTCCAGAGCCTCCTCTCATCTGACATGTCAGGTCTACAATCAAAGAGGAATAGTGAATTCACTTTTACAGTTAGGCAAGCTGAATGCTATTACCCATGTATTTGTCACCAACCTGCAGATCCCAGCCTCTAATCTGCCATCTGGATGGATGCTACAAAGTTAAGAGCCAGGGACATGCATTTCTCAGTAACTACCTGCTGTCAGCTATTATTTTAAGGATCCTGTGATTTTCTTTTATTTTGACTAGAAAAAACAAGGCAGCTGCAGTAATAAAAAGGCATATCAACTAGTCACTTCCTGGCAGATTTGTCACTGGTGTGGATACAGTAGTGGTATTTTTTGTTAGCAAATGTATACAGTGGAATATAGTATTGTAAATCTGTAGTGCGTTCTTCACAAAGGGAAAAAAAAATCCCTTTTTAGAACCTTGTATACCAGTCAACAAAATAAAAAATGAAAACATATTTGCTCTCACCTTATTGTGCACATGTATTATATTTT
This sequence comes from Orthonyx spaldingii, assembly GCA_013397795.1. Lineage (NCBI taxonomy): Eukaryota > Metazoa > Chordata > Aves > Passeriformes > Orthonychidae > Orthonyx > Orthonyx spaldingii. Next base: position 128,522 of record VZTJ01005968.1, read on the forward strand.
TCTTTTACAATATTGTCCATTGTGTGCAACAGACTTTGTAAATACCATGTTTGGGTTTAAAAATTGCCATTGTCCTCCCATCGTGGTGGCTGCATCCTCACTCACTGTCCAAGTCCCAGGCTGTAAATATTTGCTGAGAAGAATCAGAGGTTTTCTGTTTGGAGAATCTGGAGAATAAGATTAACTTTTCAATTAACAATTGAACAATTAACAATTTTCAAATTAATTTATTCTAATAACACTCTGAAAAAACAAGGGCGAGAAATGCAGTGATGGAAAAGTATCCTGGACCAAATTAATCCCCTGTGTGACTCTATTTCAGTCAACATAGTTATATCAGGATAAAATTATAATTAATTGTTATTAATACAAGCATGAAGCAACTGATGAGAATAGTCTAAGAGTGAAAAAATATATTCTCAGTTCAGGTCTTGTGCTTCTACACGAGAACAAATTGTTCTACTTTCAAACTGCCATTTATCATCATTTTGGATGATAAAGGGATTGTTCTGCTTTTGCATTCCATTTTTTAGACATTCTTTGATAAAGATCCTGTTTGCATTTCTCAGTCTATGGCTGGATTAAAGAGTCAATGGGTTTGTTGTGATTTTTTCAGGATGTGGGAACCCAATTCCAGGGGTCTGGGGTGCCCTTGGCAGGTGGGACATCCCCAAACTGCTGCAGGTGTGTCTAAGGTCAGCATGCCACACACAGCCCTTGACAGTCCATCCATCCCAGGCAGAGCTTTGTGAGAGGGCCACAGGCTCTGGGATTGCAGAGCAAATGATGCTGTGGCCCTAAAACCCAGGAATCTTGCAGCTAATTTGGAGAAAAGAAGGCTCCAGGCATTGTGAACTTCCAGTACTTGAAGGGGGATTATGAAAAATGAGCAGAGTGACTTTTTAGATGGGCAGATAGTGCCAGGAAAATAGGAATGGCTTCCCACTGCCAGAGGGCAGGGATGGATGGGATATTGGGAAGGAATTGTTCCCTGGGAGGGTGGGCAGGCCCTGGCACAGGGTGCCCAGAGAAGCTGTGGCTGCCCCTGGATCCCTGGCAGTGCCCAAGGCCAGGTTGGACACTGGGGCTTGGAGCAGCCTGGGACAGTGGGAGGTGTCCCTGCCATGGCAGGGGGTGGAAAAGGATGGGTTTAAGGTCCCTTCCCACCCAAAGCATTCCAGGATTCCATGAACTTCACTATACCAACACTTAAGCAAACACCTTCACCTGTGGTTTCCATGTCCACCCACCCACCCCAAGTGCAGAAATCATGGAATCCTTGAATACTGCAATGGTTTTTGTTGGAAAGGACCTTTAAAGCTCATCCAGTCCAGCCCCCTGCAAGGAGTCCCCCTGGGTGGGTGCAAGCTGCAGCCCCTCCCTTTGCCTGGAGCTCATCCTGGTGCCCATGGAAGTGTTGGAGATCACGGACTGTACAAAATCCACCTCCCAGCCCCTGCAGTCCATGGGCTGCTGCCGCCAAAGCTGTGTTCAGGAGCAGGCAGGAAGCTTCAGTGTAGTGAAAATGTGAAAATTGTACCTCAATATTTAAAATCTTGCTGAAATATGTAACGTGCCAACTGAGCTCTGTCCAGCTAATCCATTTAAGCCAGATTTTTCCCTATTTTGAGTTTTCCCTGAAATATTTTTTCATCTGATGAATATTAAGTTCCATAGACTCCCAGCTAAGGCAGGGTGAGGATGTGGGGACTCTCAGGGACCCTCATTCATCATGGCTGTGACCTCCATTGGACTGGTGGTGGGTTCAAAAACTTATGTATTGGTTAAGGCCAATTTTCACTTCCTGCTGCTCTTTTTTCCTGAAGAGAGGCTTTTTGAAGAGTTAAAGTGAAGGACCTGATCTCTCGCTTACGGCTGATGAGTTCTCACTAATGATCAGAGAGAGCTGCGTACTTTGGGATTTGATTTTGGTAAACATGCACAATTTAGATGTTTATTCAAAACATCCAGATCTCATCAGTCTCCGAGACGGTTCTGACAGCTGCAAAAAAGTGGACAAATTGTTGATGGTTGAGGAGAAATCAGAGTGTACAGCGTTTAATGAATTAAATTTTAATAGTCCTTTCAGATGATTCAAAGCCACGCGGCTCAGATCTCAGTCAGCACACGGCATTATCTGATTGCTGCTGCTCTTGCCCTCTTTGTCTCCTTCCGTTTCACTGCCTTTGTCTTGTTTTCAATCAGACAACAGGGGCTCGAGGGCTGGTGCCACAACCGGCGTCACCCTGCGTGATCCGGTGCCTCTGACGCAAATTACAACAACCGAGCCCCAAAGAAACAGCTCCTGGGAAGAGCTGATGCTGTACTCCGAAAGCCTGAGATAGGAATATGGAAAGGGTTTTTAGGAGATTCCTTGTACTTACATTTGCATGTCATAATCAATGAAAGTAATTGGAATATATTAAATGCTACCAGGTTTTGCTTGGAGCTCCATCCAGCCTGGCCTTGAACGTTTGCAGGGATGGGGCAGCCACAGCTTCTCTGGACTACCTGTGCCAGGGACTCACCACCCTTTCCAAAAATTTTAAATTCCTAATTTAAAATTCCTAATTTAATTACTAATTTAAAAACTAAGGAATTTTTCCCTAATCTCTAATCTAACCCTACTCTCTGTCCCTTTGAATCCGTTCCCCCTCATCCTGACACAAGATGCTCACTGGTTGGAGGACCAACCTCCATTGCTAACACAGCCCACGACAAGCAAGCATCCACCCAAAATACTTAATTGGGTTAATCCCACATCATCATCCTACATGTCACCCATCCCTGTGGGCACTGCAGGAGCAGCTCCACCTCGGCACCAATAAAAGGAAAAGCCCCATTTCTTTCTCTTACGCTCATTCAAGTCACAAGTGACTCTCCAACTATATTTCAGCAACTAAATGAAAAATAAGGTTTAAACTGAATTCTGATAGCAATAGGATTAGAGCTGAAACACCCAGAGAACTGTGTAAACATTGCCGGGAGTACCTGTAAATCCAAGTGCTCTGTAAGTCAATCTTCACTCGAATGTGCTCAGTTCGGTTGCAGTTAAGATGAACTCAAGCTTGAAGCCTTGTCAGACAGACAGACCTGAGTGTAGTGGATTTGTGTCCGTGGAACTGCAGTCAAATGTTGTCCCTCAGCTCTCAGCACTCCTGGAGTCTGTGGGCTCACAGAGCTCATCAAACACATTCAGAAAGCGTGTTCAACACAAAACATCTGTTCTACAGAAGAAGCATTTTCTCCCCTTTACCTAAACAGTTTTCACTGTGGGGGAAAATAAAAGGTCTTTTCATATTTTAAAATTTCTTGGAAAAGCCTACATTGCTCTTGATTCACAGGATTTAGGGGTATTTTTCAGAAAAGTATAGAATCAAGACATCTAAACCAAATGTACATTACAACTTTTCAAATAATATCTATTTTTAATTTCAGTTCGATTGCCTAGAGAGCAGGGCAGTTTAAGACCTGTTACTCTCCATAAATAATACGTGGAGCGCTAAAGGGGCAGCTCATGAGCTCTTTGCTGAAAGGGTCAGGTCTGAGCAGAGTTTTTGGTAAAACCTTTCAGTCAGCAAAGTTCCTGCTAGCTCATTTCACCCCAATGGTATTTAGGGATGAACAAGAGGATCCATCAGGGGAGGAGATCATGGCTTATGGTTGGCCTCAATGACCTTACAGGACTTTTCCAATCTCAGCGATCCTGCTGGATTCATCTTTCTCTTGTGGTCCATCCACCCTGAGAAGAAGAGAAGGATGGGCAGCACCTGCATTTACCAGCTGCCAAGAACAGCTGGCGGTTTACAGAGAGGTTCAGTCCTGCCATGAGGCTTTCCCAAGTGCCCAGAGTCCATCCCAGGCAGGAGAAGAGCAATCTGAATGCTTTATTTGTTCTTTTCAGAGCTGTCAAAAGATGGTTCCTTCAGAGGGAGCGTGAGGGTTCAGCTCCTTGCATGGGAAGTCAATCTTTGATATGAAAGAAAACACGGGATTTGTTGGTAGAAAATTCTGCTAATAGATTAAAGGACTCTCCTGCAACCTTTTAAGGTTATTTATTAGTAATTTATTAATACAGTTGGAACAAAACCGACTGTTGTTTTCAGAATTCATTTTTCAGGCTGCAGCCTCACACCAGATGACACTCGGGCACCGGCTCTTGGGGAATACACATCAAACCCTGGTTCATAATTTATGTAATGACATATACTTGGACACTGATTAGCTACCTTATCAGCCCTGTAATAAAGGAAGCATAACCCCTAGTTTATCATTCATTTATCTGAAGTCATTTTGAATAATATCACAAGATTGTAATGTAATCATTATGCTGTACAGCATGTGTGGGCCAGTACACTACACTGGCAGTGTCAGAGGACTGTCAGAGTTCATACTACTTAATTTGCTCACTTCTTACACATTTATGAAATTGGAGTCAACAGTCTGGTGGAGCAGGGATATTCCAGGCAAGGGATTTCCACAAATTGTTAACAGGGTGTTCCACGGGAGGGTGAAGAAGCAAGAGACAGAATGAAAATGGGATTTGTGGTGGAATTTACCGGGTGGTCAAGAAATGGGTCAAACATCCTGCAACCAAAGCACTCGCTGGCTTTGTTCACATTTTATGCACAAGGAAAATGTTTCCCTTCAGTCATCTTAAACTCCTCTGCAATTCAAAGGGGTTTCCCTACTGTCTGCAGAGCAGGGGGAGGTTCCTGAGTGACTCCTGGAGCTCTCAGTGAGATCCACAGGCTGAATAAACACCCGGGTCCTGCATCCCCTCAGCACTGGGAGGGCAGAAGGTGCACAGGGACATCTTGGAAACTCAGCTGCAGCTTCATCCTCTTCCCAAGGCTGCTCGGGGGTTTAACACAAGCTTGCACAATATTTCACATTTTTATTTGGGGGTCTGACCTTTCAGGAATGGTGTTCATTCAGGGGTTTGGCTTTCCCTTTGGGAAAAGGGTTCTAGACTTTGTGATCTAGGAGAAAACTTTGGAAACAGCAGCTGGTATAGTCTGAAAGAATTGGGGGAAAAACAATGTATTTATGCATATTAATATATATTTATGCTGTTCTCATGGCATTCAGTGCTCAGCTTCCCATTTTGGAGTGTCTGAGGTGCACAACTGGAAGTTTACAGCAACACCCAGCAAGTCACACCCAGAACATGGGGCAGAAATGAAACACCAGCAAAGACATCTCAGCACCTGCTCCTCACCCAGGCTGTCACCTACATCATGTCCTCTCAAACCTTAATCTTATGGATCTGGTGGGGTTAACACCAGGTTAGCACCCAAGGATGAGAAATGGGGGATTTGGGGGATTTCCAGTGGCCAGGGCAGGCAGTGGCGCCTGGCCAGTGCCGTGGCAGAGCCGCAGCCCTGACAGATGACAGGGGTTGATGGATGGAAGAGCTGGTGACAAGGTACACTGGGATAATGATTGCTGGGCAGCAGGAGCCATTAGGGTGTCATGGAAAACCCCCAAGATTAATGAACAGCACGAGTTGGATAAGTAATGAAAAAAGGGAAGAGATGGAAAGAGTAGCATAATGTTTATTTTAAGACAGTTAATCAAAAGAAGCGAATAATTAAAGCTGCAGTTCTTTTCTGACATCAGTTTAGGGAAATTATAACTGCAAAAAAATTAAATGGAAATAAAATACAGAGCTGAGTATCAGTGTCCCAGTGAGAAGAGTGGAAGGACCTCTCCAGACAGCCCCAGCAGAGCGAGCGGATGGATGACGTGAGTGTCTTTTCCTTCTGTGATTGCCAAACCTTCCCTGCTCCATCCCTCCCATATAAATAATCATTCCACAAACAGAGATTAAATGTTTACTGTAAAAACAATTAAATTTGTTTCTAGCACTTTTTAATGTACGGCAGTAAAATCAGATGACTTAATCATCAATCCTGCATCCAACGTTTATTCCCTAGAAATGCAATTCCAGTCACAATTTTATTTCTATCAGAATAAAAATATATTCCCCAGATTTCGCCACGGAAGCTCTTCAGTAAATTTTGGCACAGGAGTTCAAAGTTGATGGAAATAGAAGGGAAGTTCAGCAAATTATCTCTGGGTGCAGAAGAGGGGATGGGTCAGGGGGGAGCAGGGGATCACCAGGCCTTGCAGGGCACTTCCAGGCTGTAATTCCTGGAGGGATCACACTGGGAGCGCCTGATGAAGATCAAATGATATTAAATGACTGGGATTCCATCAAACCCAGACTGAGCAGATGAAGAAAAAAAAAATAAAGGAGTGTGCGATGCCCTGCACAGCTGGAATAGTGACATAACTGCAGGAAAAATAGGAATAAACCTGGAACAGGGATCATCAGCTGGTGCATAAAACAAGGCCCCTCTGAAAGACTGGAAATTTAAATATGAATGAAATTTAGGAAATTCTGCTTCATAAAAAACTCCCAAACTTAAGATTCCAAGAAATAATTGACACTTAAACCGGTTTTGTTTTGTTTGGATTCTATAAATAACGAATGTGTGAAATAAGAACGAGCAAAGGACAAAGGCAGTAAAACGTGCAAACTTAAAATACAGCAAAACTCCGCATCACTTCAACTTACAATGAAACACACCTAAATTGTAATGAAATCTGGAGGGCTTTTCAAACTTCAAAGCAGAAAGGGAAGCCAAAATTGGTAAAAAATAATTCCTTTCTAATTTTCCACTGTTTTACACCATAGCAAAGTTTTTCTTCCTACAATAAGAAAGCCATTGACAATTCTTGCTATAGAAATGAGTCAGGAATATCTGATTCCAGTTCTGGATTTTTTGGTGCCACAGTTACTTTGTTTAAAATATTATATAAAATTAACTTTGTCCCAGCCTCTGTCCAATCTGAGTGTCATTTATTCCCTCAAGGCACAATAATAAACCAGAAAAACTTGGTTTGGATGGCTAAAAAGTTCAAAGGCCTGGTCAAACACAGGTAAATAAATTAGAAATTATTACAAATATTTCTGTCTCAGACTTTTTCATGATATCACTCGTGAAGCACTTCAATAACAAACTCCTTTTTTTTCTGGGGATATTTGCAAAAAGCCATTTGTCAAACATTTCTCCGTGGCTGTGTTTGCTGCATTGCAAAATAAATAATGTAATCTGTGATGTAACTGCAGAAAGATGCAGAATTTATAAGATGTGATCTGGGCAAGGAACAGATATTAGACCACATAGTTTCAACATTTTTTTCCAAAGGTCTTTGGGAATGTTGTCATTACTGTCTTCTTGAGAGATGCAAGTGCTGCCAAGCACATCTGCCTGCAAATTGTGCCTCCACCACCTTCACCAGCCAAATCCAGGGAAAATTTGAGGAACGTGAGGTAACTTCAGATATCATTTGTGTCCCATGTCCCAGCTGCACATCCATAGCGCATCCTGGTGTTGGATGGAGAGCTCTGGGAAGGAGTTACTGATGTGTTCAGGTACCTGCAGCACCTCCAGCTTGTTCCCAGCCCAGTGCAGGATGATCCCCCCATTTCTCTCCCCACTATTCCAGAATCACCTTTGCAAAAGGACTGGGGCCTTGTAATCCTTCCCTGAGCATGGTCCCTCCCTGGGCTCTGATTACTTCTCTTCTCCCCCATAGATTCTATCTCTGTTCAAATTTAAACTGGATTTCTACCTTCTAATTGTCACTGGGGTTGAGCACCTTTGTTTTCCAACAGAATATAAACCAGAGGGGAAATAATCACAATAGAGCATTTCTGTCCCAGGGCTGAAGGCACATTGCTGGCGCCTCTAATTCTCATTTTTCTCCCTTCTCAGGTCATCTTTTAATTTCAGAGTATTCTGTTCTTTCTGAAACTGCGATGAACGGGGGAAGAAATGTGCTTGAAGTTTCTCCAGGATCTGTTCCTGTGCAAACGGCACTGGGTGGGGAAAGGTCTGTATCCAGCATAAAAGGCAACAAGATGGTGATAAAGGCACAAAGCAAACACTGAGGGACAGAATCCCAGAATCATGGAGCGGTTTGGGCGGGAAGGAACCTTAAAGCTCATTCAGTCTCAATCCCTGCCATGGCAGGGACACCTTCCACTGTGCCAGGGTGTTCCAAGCCCCAATGTCCAACCTGGCCTTGGGCACTGCCAGGGATCCAGGGGAAGCCACAGCTTCTCTGGGCAACCACAGCTCTCAGAGCCTGTGTTCATCCTTTTCCCAATTCCAGCTGCACAACTGAACCCTGGTACCCAGGATCGCAGCCCAATAGTGGTGGTGGCGTGGAGAAGCCTGGAAATCCTGGCCTGGCTGTGGAAAACACTGAGTTTTCCACAAGCAGGAAGTTGCTCCGTGCCAGAACAGAGAAGCAGGGAAGATGGGACAGACCCCTGAGCTCTGCACACCCTCCCTGGGCAGCCTGCACTCCATCAGCCACCCCTGCACTGGGATTCTCAATGATCCATCTTTGATGCTGTCCCCAAAAATTATCCCAAGATAAACTCACCACAAAGCCCAGTCTGTAAGTCAGAGCTGGCAAACACCCCTAATGTTAATAAAGAAATGTAGGTCAGAATCAGTCTCTCAGCTCTGCTAACGTGAGAAGAAGCTGCTTCCCAGTCCTTATCCACACAAACCAGTCCATCCAAACAGCCCCTTGACAGTGTGTTCTACTGACAAACCTCTTTTTTTTAATATAATATGATGAGATCTAGTTTCATTCTAAAAATAGATCTCACCATTTATGCTCATATAAATTTTTACCTTCGTAACATCCTGACACCAAGCAGTTGTCGGTCACCAGACAGAACCACCTCTCCCAGCAGCTCTGTTTTCCAGCAGCTGCTCAGGTGGTTAAAAAACCCATCCTTACTCTGTTGACTTTAATTTACAATTGCTCATTTACCTTAAGTGACACCCATAATGCTTCTCACTGCGAGCCTGATGTGCTCCTGCTTAAATGGTAAAAGCAGGGAATAGGTTTGGAAGTGGACATGGTAGCAGTGCAGCACAGCTGATAATTAAGGCTAGAACCAGAATTAGCCAGTTATTTACCATTAGTGATTTTAACACCTGCTCTATGCAGTGCTGCAGCTGCAGATCCAGAAAAAAGCTGGATTACCAGGGCACCTCGTTGTTTGAGGGTGTATCTACCACCTGGTAGGGTTCTGTTAAACGAGGAATTTTCCTCCAAACCCCCAAATATGCTCGCAGTGACTCTGCAGCCTGAACTGCAGACAGCTTTATCCGACCTGCACCAGCACGGCGTGAAAAGCACTTACATCGTGCTACATCTATCACATAATTAATCCCAACATTACTACACGAAATCTCATGTGAGATAATATTTTCCAGAAATGTTATGCTACAAAAAGGTCAAATATCATATAATTTTTTCTGCTGGATCCTCCTTTGAGCCATGTTTACCCTAAGATATTAGGTTCCAGAAGGTAAAAAAGAACAATAACATTTGATAGTCCAGTGAATGGGGCTGGCTGAATGACAGGCAGACACAGCTGAGCAGTCACAGCCTGGTGGTGGCACAGGTTGGAGGAGTCAGGGAACCTCCAGATGTGCTCCTGTAGATTCTTACACATTGTGGGCACAATAATCTGTTGTACCTCCTACATTCTTATTTTCATATATGAGAAAGCTGTTTCCCAGTAGACAAGCCTAAGGGTTCACTCTCACTGGACTTTTTGCTCACGGGCAGGGATGTCACCCAAGAAGAGTATTGGAGTAGCAGAGGAGGAAAATATTCCTAAGAGATGTCACTCTTCGATTCTCATCTTTAAATCAAAACGAAGAACTAATTTCAGATTGCACAATACTTGGAGTTGTTTCCTGTTCCAAACCACCCCAAACCTGCTTCACAAAGGTCTTCTCCAAGTGAAAGGCAGTCAAAGGCCAGGTTGGATGGGGCTTGGAGCAGCCTGAGACAGTGCAAGCTGTCCCTGTCCATGGCAGGAGTGGAATGGGATGAGATTTAAGGTCCCTTCCCACCCAAACCATTCCATGATTCTGTGATTGCATAGTTCCAGAAAGGATGACAGTGAAACTTATCTATATTACTCCATTTCTCACTCCCATGAACTTGTGCAGAGCAATTCTTTCTGCTGGGAACCTTCAAACTATAGGCTCAATCAACCATTCCCATCCACTCCTCCAAGAAAACAAGAAACAAAGTGTGCAGAACCATCACTTGAATGCTCTTATGATGCACCTCCATGACTTCCATAAATCCATAAACCCATGGATTTATATGTTATTAATATCTGCTGTATTATTTCTGAACATCAGGTGGGAGCTCAGGCTTGCAGCAAGTGAGGCAGCGATTCCGGATCCCAGCCCAGCCAGGAAAATGCATTGGGAAACACAACCATGGAGGTCTGCTTTGGGCTGGCCAGGGCACACTCCCTCCTCCAGGGAGAGGGATCCTTCCTTGCCCTCCCAAGGATTCTGCTCTGGAGAGGAAACTGAGCCAAGCAAGGTCCCGCGTTTTATTTTTAATTTATTTCACGGACCTGACGGAAAGATCCGTAAAGCCCAGGGAGTGAATTGCTGTGGCCTCTCGTCAGTGACAGGCGGGATCTGGAATAAAACTCTGCCTCGCTTATGTGGAAAGATTAAAGTGTTTTGGAAGGCTGAGAAAATGTCCCTTTCATTTCAGTATTGATTGGTCTTTATTGAACACACACACTTCTGCTAACGCTGCCTTTGGTGGGTTTTCTTTGGGTTTGTTCAGTTTTTACTTCTTTCATGACTTCAAGTGCTTTTGACAGTAATTTTCCCTTTGCTTAACTCAATCAGCTATTGATAAAATCCAACCCGAGATGCTGAGTCCTTAAAAAGAACCTGTGTTTTTTCTCTATTCTTTAAAAAAGTACCACTGCCCGTATTTACTGCGAACCATCTGTTACACGTCTAATTAAAATATATTTGTAATGAGCTTATTAGTGCACAGAATATGTCCTGAACAGGATGTCAGTCAAGAACTGATTGTTTTGAGAGATAAGATACCTTAAACTTCTATTAGTGTAACAAAACCATGCGCTGGTATTTTCATCCTGTATGAAAGCAAATTCCAAGAGGGCAGGAATTCACACACTTTTTGTAATAATTTCCTCTTCAAATGTGTGGCTGTTCCTTTCTAATATAGAGTCAGATGGCCTCCTATAATTGCAGTATCAAATCTTTGCCTCAGTTTTCAACTGCAGGTGATTTCAAATGATTAAAGATGCACAACAGGGAATAAACAAAAATGCTTACATGCAATTATTTTTAATTAGTATTTGGCTATAAAGTGTGTGCCTTCATAAAAAAGTCTGTTATTCACATAAACATCTGTTACCATACACACAAGGAAACACACTGTAAGTCTGTCATCACATCACCAAAACAGAATATACTAAGGAAGGCTGGACAGGAAAGCCAACACTTTGAGTTTTTAAACAAAAGATATAAGCATAACTGCCAAAACAGACACTGCACCACACCTTTCAATTAGCGCAGCTCACAATCAAAGGAAGAGCTATTACCAATGGAATTATACTTGAAAATGTTAAAATAGATGGAATTATTCTTTGAAAACAATGGAATCTGTAAGCACAAGACGATTTCAAACTCTTTACTAATTTTGCACCAGCGAACATAATCAAAACGCTTCCTGTTTGCACAGTATCTCTGGGTACTCTTCTGACAACTTTTTTAAATCTTATTTTTGTTCATTATTTAAGCCCTCTCAGAAAAAAAAAGAAAAAAACCCAACAAAACAACAAACCCACCACCAAACCTCTGCTGTGGCGTTTGCCCATAAATAACCCTGCAATGCTCAGTTCTGGCCTCATTTTGCAGAACCCGACTCAGGGACGTTGACATATTTTAAGCAAGCATGCGACAAACAGCGAAGTAAGAGAGATATACAGAGCGATATAAATTAATACCGCCATAATTGATAGGTGGAGATAAGGTTGCTCTGCGGAATACTGAGAATAAAATGAAGAGGAGGTGTGAGAGCACCTTGCACATGAATTACAGAATCGGTGGGAATTGCTGAGCTCTGCTGCGAGGAAGCTCTTGGAAACACATCCAGCAGCCAAACTTAACACCTTACCTCCACCAGCAGAGAAACCTGCAGCTTTAACCACCAAACAACACAGCTCAATTTGCATGAAAATAAAATCAATTGTTTAATTAAAAAGTGCACGTGACGGGTTCTGCCAGTTGCTCCTCGGCATTATCTACAGCCCGATCTGAGGAGGAAAAAAATTCCTGCTCCTCAATTGTGGCTCTGCTGGGACCAATAACCAACCCTGGCAGCAGAGCCAGCCTGGGGGTGCTGCTGGTCAGGAACAGGGATGGAGACTCCACTTGTGATCCTGCCCCAGCACCTTGACCCGTTAATTGTGCGCACAAATCTTTCTGCATGTCCTGAGAGAGTTCGTGTGCCTTAAAATCCTTCCTTCACCGGCTCTTAACGAGCGTCCTCTGGGTCCTGCTTCCTCCTCAAACCAGCTCCTCTTGGCCCAGAGAGAAGTCAAAAGTGCCCTCAGAGTTTCTAATGGCAAAGATGACCCTCTGCAAGGAAGCAGATCCGAATCTTTTCCAGCTCCCGTTGATTTACAAGCCTTCTCCTGCACATCAGCATTTCATATATCTTCCAAAGTGTCAGAAATATGAAAGCCATACATTACGTGCAAAGAATGGCCCAGTTCATTACTATCATTTTATTTATTTAACAAATACGGTATTTAATCAGAAGGAACTGACAGCTACAATTGTTTATTGCAATCATACAACACGACAATAAATAAACATTGCACATTAAGTAGAAGGTAGAAGGATCACTGGAAACATCCTGTATAAAAAATCCTTCCTCAGAATTCCTCACTAACGGACAGTATTTGTAAATCTATTGACAAAGAGCTCCAAAAAGATGGAGCAGTAAATAAAGCACGTGAGAGCAGACAAGGTAGGTTTGGCTTTCAGACAAGCCAATTAATTTCTGGGTTGACTCCGGAACAGAACGACTTCCAGTCGGCTCTGGACTGGGACAGTCACGTATCACACCCTCCCTCACAAAGAACAGCTAAGCCCCATGAAAGGCTGATCTGCCTTTTAGTGATCAACAATTTTCCATAGCACCAAATGCAAATCAGCACTTCTCCAAAGCACCCGTGAGATGGGGTGGGCACCTCACACCCAGCCCTCAGCAGCTCCACTTCACCCGCTGGACTGGGGTCCCTCCCCAGAGGAGCTGAACCATGTTAGAGCTCACAGCCCTCCACTTTTCCTTTCTCCCTTCTCTTTCGATGCTGTTCTCAGCTGTGTGCGTCCTGACAGATTTGCAAAAGGCCAAGAAAATGTATCTCCATTTCAAAAGCCTCAGATTTCAGGCTCCCTCCTGCTTTCTGCCAGCAGAAAGTGGGTTTTGCTTTAAGACACCTCAGCTTTCCCAACTTCAGTGAGAGTTTTGCAAGACTTAGTGGAGCAGGAGTGTCTCAATAACTGTGACAGATGGCTGGGCCTGAGAGAAGAAATAACCATTTCCTCCTGAAATTTGCACCAGTGCCATGGCAGGAAGATGCTTCCCTTCACTGCTCAGGACTCCCCAGGTTGAGAATAAAGTCAGCACTTTTCTTTATTTCTCTTCTCGTTCGCTCTTCCCTCTGGTTTAAAAGCACCTATCATCCAGCTTGGAATGTTCACTTTGAGGGAAGAAGCTTTAACTCTTTGTCCCTTAAGACAAGGCAAGCTCAGAAGGAAAAGGAAAACAGGTCAATCCTGGCAGTGCCTGGGCTGGGGGGGTGTGCAGTGCCAGGCAGTGTCACCTGGGCATGGCAGGGACCCTCTGCCAGCTGGCCCTGGACAGGGACAGCCTCCCAGCCTCTGCCACTCTCCAAGGACTGGAATTATTTCTGAATATCCAGGTCCTTGTCCTCTTAAGCTGTGAACAAACGTGGGGATGTGGTTCTTGGGGGCAAGGTTTAGTGGTGGCCTTGGCAGTGCTGGGGAATGCCGACTCGATGACCTCGGAGGGCTTTTCCAACCCTATGGGTTCTGTGATTCTATGGGCACATCTCAGCCTGAGCCTACAGATAAGGAAAAATAAACTGAATTGCACTTCAAAGAGTAAAGGGACAAAGGACACAGAGATGACAGCAACCAAAAAGTGACTGACTCCTCCCTGTCAAGTGGAAAATGCAGCAATTCCTCAAACAGCTGCAGATGTTTTGGATTCAAGAGGCAGAAATGCCAGAGAGAAAATGTTACATTCATCCTATTATATATATTATATGCTAAATAAATGCTATTTATGTGGCTTAATTTTGAAGCTTTATTTTTTACCTTTTTTGAATTATTTCAAAAGAATCTGATGGCAGTGACAAAAATATTAAAGCAACGTATTCAAGAAGGTTAAACCTCCATCGTGGGCTGCTTGAAGGAGGTCAGTTGGAGCTTTAAAAGATGGTTTTAGGAGGAACTCGATGAATGAAACTCTTCAAAAGCATTTCTAAGTGCTAATTAATGCAAGTCCTAGAGATAAACAAAGCAGAGAGGAGCAATTGTGCCTGCAACAATGTGAGGACTTCAAATGAGTGTCACATCTTTGAAGGAGGAATTTTAGTTCTTCACTTTATAAATTAATCTGTCTCCAGAAGCCTATTATTCCTCTAGCATACAACTTAAAAACAGGATGTATTTGGGAATTTCCCATTGAGGGAAACATGAAATAATGTGACAATACTTGTGTCTAGTACTGTGCCAAAAAAGTCTCGTGTTTCTTTGTGAAGTTTAACTCAGAACCCGCTGATTCCTCGAGGCTCTCAAATGCCACTGCAACAACAAGTACTCTCCAATTTCCATGACCATGGAGAAAAATTCTGACAGCAAAGCAGCCTCGCAGCCCAGAAGGCAAACACAAAGAATTCAGGTTTATGGATTAGTTGTTTTTTCCCTTAAATCTCATGATTACAAAGCAATCAGCTGGATGGGTCGGGAATGGGGAGGGGGAGGATTTATCAACCACTTGATTAATTAAATACATCCTTTGGTTTTATTTCAAAGTTTATCCAAAGATTTGCATCAGGCTACTCCAGGTGCCAGGGGATCACAGAATCCCAGGATGGCTTGGCCTGGAATCACCCAGTGCCACCCCTGCCACGGGCAGGGACACCTTCCACTGTCCCAGGCTGCTCCAAGCCCTGTCCAACCTGGCCTGGGACACTGCCAGGGATGGGAATGCAAGAGCTCAAAGGCAGTACAGACACTGCAGAAAGAATAAGAAGAGCACAACTTCTATTTGCTTTGGAAATACTTTGGAAAGGCAATCGGTTTCTGGAGAAATCATGAGGAAACACAGTGAATATCCTCCTGGAAAATAACGAATATTGACACGTGGTGTCCAGGCCACTGGTAGAATTGCAGAACTCTTACATGTGACAGCCACTTCGCTTTTTCCCTGTTATTTTAATTAGTCAGAGCAACAAAGTCCTGGTTGCAGAAGTTTCTGATTCTTTGGAACATTGGAGGTTCCACATTTTCCTTAGAACAGGGGGAAACTCAAAGAATGGCACTTTCTGTTCCCATTTTTCTGACTCTGCCTAAACATTTCCCAGGTAAAACCTCCAGCACAATTTGTAGCCAGCACGAGATGGAGGATTTCTTCCTTTTCCAGCTGTCACATCAGTATCTCTAAGCACAATTTTATTTAAATGCTTCAGTGAGAAGACTTGTCCAGCCTAATCTTTTCCTGCAGCATCCATCTCTGAGTTCCCTGATTTCCTGTTCCCTCAGCTGGCTGGGATCCACCAAGAGATGACATCCCACCAGTGCTGCACTAAAGCCAGAAATTCATTCCCTGCCTGCTCAGAGGGACCCTGGTGTGTTTCACACAACACAAACTTGTGACATGAGTAATATTTTATAAACTCCTTTTTTATCCATGTTTTCTGTTTTCCTGCAAACCCTTAATTAGCCATGCTCCTGCCCAAGCAAACTGGATCTTTTTCAGGGGCAGTGACTGGTCCTCCCAGGTTTCTGTGAGGGGTTTGGGGTGATTTACCACTAAATGATCACTGTGCTGAGAATAATTAATCATTAACAGCCAAAACCTCCACTTCATTCTGGCAAACAGAAATATTTCTGTGGATGCCTAAGTGGTACAGGAACTATCTGCACCCTGGGGGCTGTGTTTGCCCCGTTCCTGATGGAATAGGATTGGGAAATGTTTGGTAATTTCCTTACTCTGCTGTTACACACCACATTCACCTGCGTCTGCCACACGCGGAGCAGAGTTAGTGTTTGCAGTTTTACTCGTGCAAGTTTTTTTCTATTTTTAACCCTTTTCTGCATCATTTTCCACACAAACTGCAGCTACCGGTCTCACTTTTAACATTTCCCCTTCATTTTCTTCTTTGAGGCTTCCAGGTTCCCTGTTGCCAGGTTTCACATAACCCTGCTAGAGCTGTGAATATTTTCTCTGCAGAGCTGGGATGAACGTGGTGGAAAGTACTCCATGGCTACTGAGGAGCTTCTTCTTGTGGAGCAGAGATCCATGGATTTCACCCCTCTCCATCGGCACAGGCCTGAAACAAATATGCTTTTAGCCACCCCATTTGTGCCTCAACCTTTCAGCACCCTTGCCACTTATCACATTTTTCAAGGTCGCCCACTAACACCATCTCCCCAGCTGCCAAATCGATGCGAGCAACATCACACTTCCCATAAAAACAGTTCTGCTTAAATTCAAACCCCATGGAAAAGAAAAACAGTCCCTGAAACAGCTCAGATGTCTCAGGAAGAACCAAAGAACCCAGGGCATATTCCTTAAAAACAATGGATTTGCACCATTAATTTGGACTGAGCAGCAGAACAGGCATTCAGACACCCTTCAGCAACTCAGTGGAGTAGACTGGTGATTTTTAAGCAGGCTTAGTAAGGCTGTGACTAAAATTAAGCCAAGAGTCAAGCTCTCTGATGACTCTGAGTTTGGCACTGCAGGCGAATGGAAGCTGCCAGTGAAGGCACTGAGGCTTTGGAGAGACAAGGACACTTTGATTTCATTCCAGGAAAAGTAAATACTTGCACTGCAATTTAAATAATTTCCAATATTTTCTCTGCCTAAGACTAATTCCCACCAGTGTTTGCAAAAGCCTTTTTATAGACTATTTCCTATTAGATCCAACTAGCACAGACAAACTCCAGATCCTCCCTGGATTCCCAAACACCTGCAGTCCCGAGTTCTCCATTGCTGTGTGGACTCCAATATCCCAACTTCCCACAACCTTCATCCCACATTTCCCCCTGGATGCCAAGAGGATATGACCTTAAGCTGAAGAAGGGTACATTTAGCTGGGATATTGGGAAGGAATTGTTCCCTGGGAGGGTGGGCAGGCCCTGGCACAGGGTGCCCAGAGAAGCTGTGGCTGCCCCTGGATCCCTGGCAGTGCCCAAGGCCAGGTTGGACACTGGGGCTTGGAGCAGCCTGGAACAGTGGAAGGTGTCCCTGCCCACGGCAGGGGGTTGATTCAGATGACCTTTAAAGTTCCCTTCCGATCCAAGCCATTCTGGGATTCTGGGATTCTACACCAGAGAATTTTGGCCCTTGGTTTGTGACATGGGACCAGCCCACCCCAGGGAATACCTCGATGTAGGATGGAACCTTTCTTTTAGGGATAAGACAATGGACAATTCTGTGTCTGTCTTCAGCTGCTCCAAGGGATTATTTACTGTTTCCTGGCTTTATGGGAAGATGTTTTTCACCTGTGAGTAGAGCACAATTTATAGAAGGAGAATTTATTCCTACAGTGGAATTTTCAAATCCCACATTGGTGTTTGTGTTACATTCCAGCTGTGTATTTGTGTGGGCACTTCCCTCTCTCTGTTGCCCTTCCAACATTCCCCTCCCAAGCAAAAGGTCTGAGAAGCAGGAGGAGTCTCTGCAATGATTTAGACCTAAACCAAGCGTTATTTACATAAAATAAACTTCTCCTGGGTGTCAGGTTGCCAAAATGGGTTATTTACCGGAGCCTTGTTGTTACACCTGCTGGTTGTACTGCGTGCTGGTGTGAGATCCACGGTGATTGCAATCCATTAGTAACTGTCACAACAGAGCTCCTGCTACAAAGGAAGGAGACAGGGAAAAATACCTCCTACCCAGGAACTGGAAATTGGATTCAGGAGACATATTTATTCTGGATTTTGAGCCTGGTTCCCTGCGTGATCTGTGGCAACTCACTTACCTGGCCTGCTCCTGCCTTCCCCCTCTGAGGAGGGAAATGAATCGTGTTTTCCCTGCTCCACAAACGTCATTTGTATTCTCAGATGGAAATGGCCAAGTGCAGAATTACGGCCATTAACCTTTCCTGCACAATAATCCCAGGATCCGCCCCAGGAGCCGTTCACCGCCCGGTGACACTTGGATGTCCTCAGGCGATGGAAGGCAGGAGCCTCCCGTGCCAGAAAATAAAGCCTTTAAGTAGGAGCAAGATTAACTTGCCCAGCCAGAAATGGCAGTCGGAACGCTGGGAGCCGCACGGATAACAGCACCAGGAGAAATTCCAGGGATATTGTATCTGCACCACTCCAGTCTGCGGCTGTCGGAGAGCCCAGACTCTCAACGTGAGCTCCCCTTAAACCCACCAAGATCTCCTGCTCCATGGGAGCAGCTCCCCGCCCAAGGAGGAACCACTCACCCTCAGCACGGCCCAAGGAATTGGGTGGATGTTTGTCCTTTTAATTGTTCTGATATTCTCACTTTGTACAAGAGTTCTGCACAGGAAAATTACATCCCTGAAAAATTCCGATCCCCTCTTACGGGCAGCAGCTGTTGAAATAACTGCTTTGCAATGTAATCCCCTTGTTCAATAGTTCTTTGCCTTCCAATGTTGTAATTTACATTTTTGCCAAGGAATCAAACTGGTACTTAAGTATGAGAATAACTGAGGATCCTGCCTTTGTCTCCAGCCAACTGATATCCTAAGCCCTGCTATGACATTATATAAATATTCAAAAAATGCCTGTGAATACCATAATTTCTCCAGGTCTCACAAATGAGGAATTATCCAAGTAATGGATTATGAATGGAGTAGTAATGTATGGAAACATTACCCACCCAAAACATATTAGAGCTCCCAAAGACTCAACATGAAACAAAATGTGTTAGAGGTTTAACAAAATAAAGCTGTCCCCTGAGATTCAGCCTCACTAATTCCTATTAAAAATCTCAAGAAAGGTGAAAATACTTATAGATGCTGTTTATTTATAAATATTATCAGCTGAGGAGTGCAGTCAGGAAGATCTTATTTAAAATACCTGCTTGTCCAGCTATAAACTTCGCAGGTTTAAAGTGAGTTCTTGAAGCTTGATAATCCAAGATTTCCAGCATGAGGTCTGTTAGCAGGTTGTGCCCTTTTCCTCACCAAGCTCACAATTCTGTTTGTGTTTTGCCTCTACAGCACTAATAAATTTATAAAAATATGTAAATGTAGTTAATTTGGCTGTATTTTGAAAGAAAGTATTTCAATAAAAATGAAAGGCACTGACTGGCACAGGGTGCCCAGAGAAGCTGTGGCTGCCCCTGGATCCCTGGCAGTGCCCAAGGCCAGGTTGGACATTGGGGCTTGGAGCAGCCTGGGACAGTGGGAGGTGTCCCTGCCATGGCAGGGGTGGCACTGGATGGGCTTTAAGGTCCCTCCCAACCCAAACATTCCATGATTCTGTGAGTAGCTGCCTGCAGAGCCCAGGGTCATTGCTGTGCCTGTGCCTAAAATCTCTGTGGAAGAAATTCCTGTGAAGTTTATGGAGCTGCTGACACCACTTTGAGAAGCCATTGCTCAGCCCAGCCCGGCTCTGCTGTCAGCAGCCCAGACCCTTCAACCAGTTCTTACTGAAGCATCCCTTACTCATGAGAGTGGGGCAGAAGTAAAGATCACTCATGCGAGGAGTTGCAAAACTGCTGTTGAAGGTTTCTGCCCTGGAGCCAGCCATTGCGTGGGAATGACTGAGTGCAGGAGGAGCCAGCCTGTCTCCTGGGAAAGAAAGTTCTAGGAATTAATTTTAAACTAATTTAAGAAGTTATAGTTTACTGACTTTTCTCTCTTCTCCTTTCTCCTCCTTTTTCTTTTTTCTTTTCTTTTCTTTTCTTTTCTTTTCTTTTCTTTTCTTTTCTTTTCTTTTCTTTTCTTTTCTTTTCTTTTCTTTTCTTTTCTTTTCTCTTCTCTTTTCTTTTCTTTTCTTTTCTTTTCTTTTCT